>SNQJ01S0031887.1:96067-130122 GCA_010110895.2 Picea sitchensis | reverse complement strand
TTGGTTTCCATTTCATTGCTTTATTTTTACCTTTCCCATTCCAACAATTTTGCATGGTGCATCATCACCCAAATGAACCTGTCCAAAATCACCTTGAACATAATCTAGAAAATGTTTCCTATGGGGTGTGGCATGAAATGAAGTTTCTGAATCTACTACCCAAGACTCGAAAATATTATCTACAGAAAGAATCAAAGAATCTTGTAACACATCACCTGTTACATTTGCTCCCTGATTTCTCTCCTGCTGTCCATCTATTTGTTTCTTTGGAGCTCCGCAGTCTTTCTTCAGATGTCCTTTCTTCCCACAATTCTAGCACTCTATCTTTCCAAGTCTGGATTTGGATCTGCCCTTCCTAGAATTTTTGTGGTTCCCTGAGCCCTTTCCTCTATCCTTTTGTCTTCCCCTGTTCTCCATGTTCAATGCATTACTTGATGTCTCACCTATGCTTTTCCGTCGCATTTCCTCACTAAGGATAACACCAACAACATCATCAAATTTTAAAGTATTTGAACTAGAGACAGAGTTACTTACAACCATGACCAAACTGTTCCAGCTTTCTGGCAATGAGCACAAGATTAGAAGAGCCCTGACCTCATCGTCAAAGTCCACTTTTACAGAACTTAGTTGATTAGTAATCGTATTAAATTCATTTAAATGATCTGCAACAGACCCACCTTCTGACATCTTCATATTAAATAATCTCTTATTTAGAAATACCTTATTGGACACCGAGGGTTTTTCATACAATTTGGCCAATGCATCCATCAAACCCTTCATTGTCTTTTCTTTGGAAATATTGAAAGCCACCGACGCTTCCAGGCTCAGCAGTATCGTTCCTAGAGCCTTTCTGTCAAGAATATCCCATTCTTCGTCCTTCGTGGCCGTCGGCTTCTTTGCTACTCCACCCAATGGTAGTAATAGATCCTTCTGATATAAATAATCTTCCATCTGCATCTTCCATAACTGGTAGTTTTGGCCGTTAAATTTCTCGACCCTAAACTTTTCATCTTCCGACATTACTCCCACTCGAACCAGGAACCCTCTTTTCCTGCGAGTTACCTTTCGCTCTGATACTAGTTGTTAGAAAAACAGGACCGTAGAGCAATAAAATAAAACAAATGCGGAAACAAAACACATAAGATACACAATACAATAGAGACACAAATTTACGTGGTTCACCCAGTGTGGGCTACGTCCACCAGAGAAATTGCCAGGTCCTTCCTTTATTATTATCCAGCATATGAAGGGATACAACCTACAACAAACCCACTGTAACTTCCTCTTGTTTCTCTCATAGTCTCCTATCTCATAATACAATATTCACGATCAATCATAGCTGCAATACATTTCCCTCATAAAAGAGGGTTTCCTTCCAGGGAAAAAAACCCTAACATAATCTCTACCGTTAGATCTACGACCTTATAATGAACAATCCAGATTTACAATGAAATTACAATATACATTTACAAGGAAATTTTTCCTTCGGGGGCTTCGGCCCCGAACCCCCATTGGGGTACGCTGCCCCTGAACCCCCGTTGGGGGCCCGCTTGCCCCCAGACCCCCCAGCCGAGGAGATAGCCCCCCTGAACCCCACAGAGGGGGTACCCCCCATCTGCACTCCCCCACGTGGAAGAGTGTACATACTTATGGGGTGTAAATACTTCATGGGGTATAAACACGACTGAAAGCAAGGACCTCTAAATTAGGAAGATAATCAGGATCCACAACCAACACATTGATTCTCCCTCTAAGTCTGTTGTTGATCCCTTTATCACCAAGGCAATGCCTCTGTCTTCCCTTCCACCTTCTATCCGCAGTGCTACACCTCTAATACACACCACTACACCCATTCCCTCATCGGTTCATGTAATCACCATCATCAATGAACCTCCAGTAGAGAAAAAGTCTACCCTCATTCTTGAAGAAATACCTAGCCAACAACATACCTTACCCGTTGATGTCCCATTCACGAATTCATCATCTCCCGCTCACCCATTCTGACACGGTCTTGCTAGAGTCCACCGACCCTTTTCCTACAATTGTCAGAATCACCCTTCCGATAATGTCCTCTATTCCCCATTCTCTATAGATCCACGCCCCCCTGGACACATAGCCATACACTATTCTTCATTCCAAGTCGAAGATTGAGCTATAGGTACACACGCAGATGGACCTGGATGCTCCAGATACATAGACAGGTGCCCAGGAAGACACGCACTTGGCTCACAGTGCAAGTTTTGTCAAGGAATAAATTGAACCCATGCTACATGACCCCTAACAATGCTGAGCTATCCTCAAGTTATGTTTGAAGAAAACTAGTGTGGTTGCAACGCTTCCACAAGAGGTCCAAGACCGACTTGTGCGAATCTTTAGAGATCTCTTAACTAGTCCATATGGAACCAGTACCCCTAACTTGTTAGAACATTCTGTTGCGAGTAGTCAACTGCTTACCTCAAGGTTTCCCTTCGATCCCTCTCTTACCAGTGCAAACTTGTCCACATGGGATACCCCACAAATTTTTCATCTTTTATGCGCCTCTACTGATCAACTGGAACAATGGATCATCACAGCTGAGAAAATAAATGACGAGATCACACAACAAACACAACTGCGAGACGTCATCATAGTATCCTCTTCAGTCGTGGAATACGAGCATGGATTGCGTGTGTAGGTTGAATCCTTTGTTGCGACTATATCAAATAAACTAGTCCAAGTCTGACTCACTTTTCAACATATGGTGTCAGAGCTACTTGAAGATATCACTCCAGTTGCGCCTCTGCAACGGGTTGAGCTCATTGTCGATGTCTGGTCCTAACTATTTGTAAAGAAAGATACATTGCAACAAGAGTTGGTTGCGATTAAATTGAAGGATACAAAGCAACCCAAAGAAATGATGCAAAATCTTACATAGGCAGTTGCTGAGGGAAATCTTGTCTGGTCCTTGCTTCATGCCCATGCTAATGAGTGTCATCAGCTCTTCAACATGTTCAATGAGTGGGTCATTTGTTGGATCGATGCAACCAACCAATTGTGGAATTACATGCACAAATCAACATCATGCATGCAAAAATGAGATCTATGACTAGCCCTGTTGAGAAAGCCACTAAGTTTGCAGAAATCTAGGTCGAAGATGAACAATTGGATGCACTAGATGAATCCACTAGGGCTGCAAAGAAAGAGCTTCACAACTTTCATCCCATAGTGAAAGAATAATATATTCAGATACAACAAATTGACTCCATTCTTGATGCATAATGGAGTACTCTCTTGGCCACAAAGCCAGAGGAGCCCGATGTGACTGTCGCTTAGGAATTTGTTGTGGGAGCCTTGATTTTGGCAAGGAAATGGAAGGATTGCGTTGAGCACTATGACATTTTCCATGAGCAAGATCTTGCCATTGTATCGCAGTTGGGCTCTCATTTGGAGAAGGTTAGGAGAAAGAGACAAAAGGTTGACTCAGGTTGAGTCAAAGGTTGTGGTTGGGAATTTTTGGTCCCTCCATTTTTGAAGAGAAGCTAATTTTGGGAAAGCCTAAATATTTTTGGAAAGCACATGCAAGCAATGAAATATTAGAAGCGACGAAAATAAACTAGGATGAGCAAAAAGATAACTGCAAGTGAAAACAGATCATGCACCACCTGAACGAGAAGGTGGAAAGAGATAGAAGCTTTGAGCACATGCAAAGAGAAAGCAATAAAATCATCTTTCCATAGAATCAAGAAATACAATAGCGGAATCAAGAAGTCAAGAAGCGTTGGAGGGAAAAAGAGAAATATGGGAATATGTAATGGGAAAGGGTTGGTTGGTTGTTGGTCATATTGTGCATTGTTAGATTTTTGTTGCTAGTTTTATTGTTTTTTTCCTCTGTTATCACGTTGTCACCATTGTTGTTATTGAGTATGGTGTGATAAGTTACTGTAATGGATATTGCGGGAATAACAGTGGTTGTGCAGTACCAATAGAGTTTGTAGAGGATGCTGGAACATGGAGTGTGATGCATAAGTTGTGATAAAAAATATGTACTCATTGGATCATGAATTTCGAGACACTAATAATACAAGAGATCATTTGGGCCCTAGAATTTTGGTTATGGTGTGTATGAATTTGTAGTTTCTTCATTATGCAATTACTTATGTACTGTGTATTTGGAATTTAGCCATTATCTCTGATGTATGGACTTGTTTGTATGTTGCGCAACCTGGTTAATATGATGTTTATGTTGTTTTAGATTGTTGGTGACATAATTATTTATATGTTAAGGAATGAATCTTCATTATTTTGCATCAAATCTGGTGATGCATACTCTTTGATTCACTTCACCTCACAAGAGTCTCAACTATGCTTCGGGTGAGACTTCCTTCCCTTGTGATAGGTTGAATATGCCCAGGCTACTAGAAAACAATGACATCTTTGATGGTAACCTCCAAGAACCCCGATCTCTTATTTTTCCCCAACAAGAGGTGTTGAAAATTGAAATAAGGAATAATACGCTAAACTGAGATGAAGGGTTGAAGCTTAGTGACACACAGAGGCTAGTTTTAAACCATATTAAAAGGCATTAGCATCCAACTTGATTCGTCGAATGGAATACACACATCTAAAGAAGTGAACCGACCTCACTATCATCAGATTTTCCAGCCAAAATTTTGTACTTATCCACTCATTGGCCATCTTTATCCCTCATCCCAATATTAGATTGAGTGATCCGCTGTAACACACTCGACCCTTGGGTACCTTTCCTAGGGATGGGGCATTATAATTTTCGTCTTCCTTCTTAAATCAAATCCTCATTTTCTGTCTCTATTATATTTCTTCTCACCAAGAGCTCTCCAACCTTAGTTAGCATACTCCTATCAGAGTTCAAGAGCGGAAGACGTGCTCCAGTGAAGGATCTTCAGGCGTTCATCGGTTCAGATCTACGTAGCATCCATGGGAATCCATTACCAGGTTCTCTCGTCTTGTAGGGGACATTCATTCATCACCTAATCCAATGATAGACTCAATATTCATCTAACATACTGATTGTAGAGGGATTCGACACTTTGACGCTCTGACACTTCGGCACTGAACGCCTCTTTACTGTCTACACACGAGACCTCTCGGAGTCCCGAACTCTCAAAGTCTCGCAAACTTTCCACGTGGCTCTGGCCTTTAGGCCTTTTTGTCTCTCTACAATACTACACTCCAAATCCTTCGGAGTCCCGAAGTCCCAGACTCCTGGAGTTTCGGTCACTTAACCAACCACTTTGGCTAGGCGTACACGTATCACAGGCTGACACGTAGAAGGGACATGGGTGACACGTGTCATGTTCCAATAGGCATATAAGGTCTACGAAAAACACAAATCAAGATGGCACGTGGCACATCGATCGTGGGTCCACGTCACCTGGTGTCGTTGGCTTGCCACATCATGCCATACTGACATCCTTCTAACACCTTTCAGATCTCACAGTCGAGATCCGACCACATATATCCATAGATCTACGACTCTTGTTACTTCTCGATTCTAGCCTTCGAGGTTTTGCGATGAAAACTCCTCCTTTCTCCCAGAGTTGGTCAGCGTCGAGTTGAACACAACCTAGATATGGAGGTTAGGAAAAGTCCCAAAGCATCCTCGAATCAATGACTCTCGTCACTTATGGGTTCAGAGCTTATCGACACACCACACCTCAAATCCCCTGGAGTGCCCAGTCTCCGGACTAAATGATCTAGCGCCACACATTATCTTAACCATTCCTGGTTCCCTTCACCATCTCTTTCATAGCATTTGTGGTCTATCTTGGCAAACCCCTGCTTCCAGAAGTCATGCAACACTTATCTATTTCTATTAATAACATAAATTACATTCCTTGACCTTTTATACAAAGGTTCATCAAATCAAACATTCACACATATCAAGTTTTCCATACTCTCTTGGCCAATATATTTATATTTAAAAACTGGGGGAAACAGGGGTGTTACAATCCCCTCCCCTTAAAGGAAGATCATCCTCGATGTTTTATTTGTCAATGTGCTATACATATACAGAAGTAAACAAAAAGGGATATGCATGTTTCATGGCATCCTCCATTTCCCACATAGCTTCATCTGGGCCAAAGTGTTTCCACTGTACCTTGACTTGTGCAATGTTTTGGTTCTTGAGTGAGGTTTCCTTCCTGTATAGTATGCATTGAGGTTATGGAAGGAACTCTCCCTCTGGTTCCACCTGAATCACAGACCAGTCAAGTATATGATTAGAATCATGTACATACTTCTTCAATAATGAAACATGGAAAACATTATGTGCCTTCACTGTGGGAGGGAGTGCTAGCTTATAGGCTACAGGTCCCACTCTATCTAATATTTCAAAGGGTCCACAATACCGGGGTGAAAGCTTGGCACAAGCTCCCATTCTTAGGGAACTCTTCCTTGGTCTAATTCCAAGATAGACATGATATCCTATCTTGAACTCTCTGGGAGTTCTCTTTCTATCAGTGTAACTCTTCTGTCTATCCTGAGCATTTTTCAGATTTTTCTTTATATGAATTACTTGTTATTCCATTTCTTTCATCATGTCGGGTGAAATTGTAATTCTATCCACTGGATTACTCCAACTCATTGGAATCTTGAACTGTCTATCATAGAGGGATTCAAAAGGGCTTATCTCCAATGACTCTTGATAGCCGTTGTTGTAAGAAAATTCTACCAATGGCAGGTAGTCTTCCCACCTCTTAGGCTGATGCATTACATGCATCCTTAACATGTCTTCTAATATTTGGTTCACTCTTTCTGTTTGTCCATCTGTTTGAGGGTGATAGGTTGTGCTAAACAACAATTTAGTCTCAAAACCAACCATTAAGGATTTCCAAAAGCTTGAAGTAAATTTTGTGTCTCTATCAGATATAGTCTCCCTAGGCATGCCATGCAGTCTGAATATCTCCTTCATGAAGATGTTGGCAATATCTATTGCCTTGCAAATTGACTTGATCGAAATGATGCGAGCAAACTTGCTCAATTTGTCCACAACTATCATGATGGCATCATTCTGCTTGGCTCATTTTGGTAATCCAGTGACAAAATCCATGGAGATGGTTTCCCATTTCCATTCTGGAATGGTTGTAACCACCTTGTTGGGTGTCAGTGTTCTGCCTTAACTTGTTGGAATTCTAGACACTTAGCTAGATAGTCAGTTATGTCTATTTTCAATCCATTCCAATAGAATTGTTTCCTAGTGTCCGTGATCATTTTTGGATAACCTGGATGACCAGTATATGGTCTCTTGTGTAGTTCATCCATTATGAACCTCTTCAAGTCATCACAACTTAGAATATACAATTTGTTTCTGTAGGTTAGAAGGCTTTCATCAAGCACCTAATAGCCTTCATACTTTAGCCCCGTGGGATATTTCTTTAGGCATGACGTCACGGTATTGAAAAAGGAATATGTTTCTTGTGCATTCCTAACTCTCTCCCCGATGTCCTTTTCACAGGTGCTTATCATTTCCAAGTGAATCATTTTCACACTTCTGCTAAGGGCATCGACCACCCTGGTTTCCTTTCCTTTGATGTGTTTGATTTCAAAATCAAACTCACTAAAGAGATCCATCCACCTAGCTTGTCTAGCATTGAGTTTCAATTGATCAAACATGTGCCTTAACCCACAATGGTATGTCATAAGTACAAATCTCCTACCCAGGAGGTAATGCCTCCACATTTTTAAAGCATGCACTATGGCAACCAACTCTATATCATGGGTCACGTAATTGATTTCATGCTCATTCAATTTCCTATATTTATAGAAAATTACATGCCCTTCTTGCATAAGGAATCCTTCGAGTCTTTCCTTACATGCATTTGTACACACTAGGAAGTCATCATCAGGGTCTGCAATCTTCAGCATGGGTGCATGGGTTAGAAGGTATTTCAGTCCTTGAAATCTTTCTTCACATTCTGATGTCCAAGTGAATTTAACCCCCCTTTTCTGAAGGGAAATCATTGGACAACCAATCTTGGAAAACCCTTTTATGAACCTTCTATAGTATCCTGCTAACCCCATAAAAGACTTGCTATCGGATACATATTTTGGGGTAGGCCATTCCATGATAGATCTGATATTGTCAGGGTCTACTGCCACTCCTTCAAAAATAACATGACATAAGTAATGTACTTGCTTCTGAAAAAATTCACAGTTGCTAAACTTAGCGTAGAGTTGATGCTCTCTTAATAGTTGAAGCACTAATTTAAGATGTTCTTTATGCTCATCTATGTTCTTGGAGTATATTAGGATATCATCAATGAAAACCAATACAAATCTGTCTAGGAATTTTCTGAGTACATTATTCATCAATCACATAAAAGTGGCGGGGGCATTGGTTAGTCCAAATGGTACCACCACAAATTCATAGTGACCATATATTGTCCTGAAGGTTGTTTTGTGGATGTCATCATCCTTTATTCAGACTTGATGGTATCCAGACGTCAAGTCAATATTCTAAAAAATTGAAGCACCCCTTAATTGGTCAAACAAGTCATCGATTCTTGGTAAGGGGTAGTTGTTCTTTATGGTTGTCTTATTGAGTTGTCTATAGTCTATGCACAGTCAAAGTATGCCATATTTATTATTAACAAACAATATAGGTGCTCCCCATGAAGACACGTTGGGCCAGATGTAAACTTTGTCCATCATCTCCTTTAGCTGTGTATTTATCTCAACTAGCTCTAGTGTACTCATCCTATAGGGCGTCCTAGACACTAGCACTGCTCCTGGTGCAAGTTCTATGGAGAAATCAATGTCTCTTCTCGGAGGTAGACCCAATACCTCTTCTGGAAACACATATTTATACTCTCTTAATATGGGTTGGTCCTATAGGTTTGGTTTGTCATGCTCAACAGATTCCAACACCTATATTTCATATAGAGGACATCCCTTTCTACAATACTTTTTCATTTGAAGGGATGATATTCGTCTCACTGAGATAGGCCTCTGAATCCCTTGGAGGGTTATTTTTATCCCTTCTTCATTTTCACATTCCAAAGTCTTATGGTAATAGTCCAACTTGGCTTTATAAGTGGCTAATCATTCCATACCAACCAACAGGTCATAAGATCCTAGGGGAAGTATGTTGAGGGTCGTTTGGGTGGGAAATCCATCCATAATGAATTGGCAAGCTAGTATGACCTCTGCTACTTTTATTTTGGTTCCAGTGCCTAGTTGTACCAACCATGGATTAACATGTCTAACTGATTTCAGTTTACGCTTATCAACAGTCTGAGGGGCCACATAACTCAAATTAGAACCAGGGTCAATTAAAATAGAAACTAGACGGTTGGTGATCATACCTTCCATCTCCACCACTGAAGCTTGGTGGTTGACTTGTTTATTATCCAACGTTGCATAAATATGTGGCATGCTCCTAGCCAAATCATTGTCTATGGTAGCTTCTTGGATATTGTTGACTCTCCTATTGTTTTGTTGTCTGTGTGGACAATCCCTCAGTAGATGTTATTCTCCACAACCCCAACATTTCAAGGGTTTTTTCTTTGGGTTATCAATCTTTCATGGGGTTGCTCCAAAAGGTTTATTTCCACTCATCCTAGAACCCTTGCCATAGTTCTTAAATATTGAGGATTTAAGCCCCTTCCTCTTGAATCCCGAACTACTTTTCTTCTTCCAGTCCTCGCGAGGTTCTGTCCGACTCCTGAACTGTTCATAACAATACCTTGCCTTATGGATAGTGTCTTCTAAGGTCTTTGGCTCATCTAACTCAATCCTGTCCTGGTAGGTTTGAGGTAACCTGCTAATAAATCGTTGCACTTTTACCTTTTCATCCTTTATGTAGGGTACATACCTTAGTAGCTTAAGAAATTTATTGACACATTACTCTATGGTGAGTTGTCCCAGCCCGAGTTCATAGAACTCCTTAGTCTTCCCATCAAAGTATTTCTCTGACAGATACTTCTTCTTGAAGTATTTCTCAAACTGTTTCCATGAAAAATCCTTATCATGGATTCCCTTCACATTCCTAAGGTCTTCCCACCAAACAAAATCCTTTCCATTCATGTTGAAGATGGCTATTCGAGCCTTCAAATTTTCAGAGTAGTCATGGACTCTGAAATAATTATTTAAACCAAGCAGTCAAGCTTCTGCCTCTTATCCCTTCTCAATCTCTCCATTGAAAGAGGGTGGTTTGGATTTCTCGAGCTCTTCAGGATCATGAATTTTGGAATGCTTTCTCTTCTTTCCTTTCCTTTAATAATGTGAGCTAGCTTTGCTACTAGAAGATCCCTCGAAGTTGCCAATTTCCTCTCCAGAGGACTCTTCTGATGAGCATCTCCTGCCTCCAGGTTGGACATTCCTCAAGGTACTCCTCTTAGTGTGGCCACTTATGGGACCATGTTTTCATATCTCGGGTGAAATTTCACTTCTCTTCATATGTCTTCGGTCCACCTGAATGGTTGCAGGTCAATGTTGTAGCTGCCTCTGTATATAGGATAAAATATGCAACAAGAATGCATTAATTTTCGTTTGTTTTTCTTTCTCCTTTATCAATCTCTCGTTGTCAGCCTTACAACTCTGTAATTTGGCCATGAGTCTCCTTACAGTTTCATCCAAATCCGGAGGGGTTTCCACCGCCCTCCTTTCATCAGATTCTTTGTCTCTATTGTGGGATCCATCCCCCACTTCCTGGCGCATCACCATCCTTTATACTTGTAGTTTTCCTGCGATTTACTGACTACTTGAGTGTTGAAAAATCACCTACTGTTAGCCAACAATCTATTAGTTTATAAACAACACACAATTCATATTTCTTAAATACACACATAGTAGAAAGATTCATTATTTTATTCAATAAAATTTTAACCAAACTCTTTAGGAAAGAGGTAAGATAGGGTGTCACCCTTAAAAGTCCTTTAAATATGGTTTTTACACAAGTTGCCCATGAGCCCAAGCAGGCCAAGTGTTGTAACTGTTCTCTGATACCAATTTGTAACATACCCGACCCATGGGTACCTTTCATAGGGATGGGGCATTCGAATTTTTGTCTTCCTTCTTAAATCAAATACTCATTTTCTATCTCTATTGTATTTTTTCTCACCAAGAGCTCTCCAACCTTAGTCAACATGCTCATATCACAGTTCAAGAGTGGAAGACATGCTCTAGTGAAGGATCTTCAGGCATTAATCGATTGAGATCTGTTGTCGTCCTTATACACATGTGCAAACGTGAGCTAAGTCCTGATCACTTAGTGTGTTCTTGGAGGCACAATTCCTAGGTTCAAAGCTCACGTTGTCACTTTGACTTGAACCTCTTCTGTCTAGGATTACTCCTAGGGAAGCCAAGGGGGGTAGACCCTAGTTTCTAGATGACATTAATGTTAAGTCCTAGGAGTTAGTTTTAATTAGTTTAATGGTTGGGGGAAAGTCTAGCCTATGATGCAATGTGAAACAATATAGGATGAAAAACAAGCATTTTCCTAGAACAACTAAGACTAGTGCCTAATATTGGGCAAGGGGTCAACTAAATTTTGAGGGAGTTTGATTACAATGATTACACAATGTTACAAATAAATGAGGTACTTCACAAAAATATTAGATACAAGATGAAAAGAAGATACAATTATGAACAAGGTACAATAGCTACAATAATGAATATTCTAAAACCACCACAATATTATGCCCAACAATAGATACAAATAATACAAATAGATTAACTAACCATGTGCTTGTATTTGCAGGAATTAAAGAGATTCAAAACAAGATGACCATCAACACATCAAGCCAAGCATGCTCACAATAGCACTTATGCTATTGGACTGCTTATCAATGGCATTAAATATACAATTCAATCAAGACCCAATCAAGAGAGTGCCTCCAAGTGGATGCACAACTTCTTGAGGGATCACACCATAAAAGAACACCAATTAAATGAAAGATGCTTTTAAAGAAAAAGTGTTCCAAAACACAAATATGACCACTTAGATGATTAATCCACAAAGAATAAGTTAAACTTGCATGTAAATGTGAATGTGAAAGAGTGCTTGCAAGTGTTAATTAAATTCCAACAATAAAAGATATACTAATGAAAATGCCCAATGTTGTAGTGGATTAAGGAGTTGATTAAAGATTATTAAGTGTTGAGTGACTCCTAGCTAAGTGTCAACCCACAACTCTCCTCCCTCAATTACCAAGTGGTTGTTGGAAGATCAAGAAGTGAGGCAACGAGGCCTATCCTAGTTTCACAAGTCAACCCTAAGATCTGAGTACTCCCGGAAAGGACGTCGCACGCCGTGAGACCGTCCCGGGCCTAACACCTTATGTTGCCTTCCTCAAACCCCATTTTAAATGGTGAAGATGGTGAGTTATGGTGTCCTATTAAGTCTAATAAGTTATTAGGCCTATGGACTAAGTGTTTTTAGGTGATTATGTGTGGTTAGGTGAGTTTTACTTGCCCAAAAAGTGCCAAAAAGGGCCAAAACCGAAACTTCAAAACAACATAAAAAGTGTTCTAGGTCACTAGATTATTGCATGTAAACCACATATAGAACATGAAGGAAATGCTGAAAATAAATATTGTTTTTACATCATTAATATGCCCATGTGTGTTTGTAAATTGAAATACAATTTCTTAAAGGAAAAGAGCTTGCAAGTGAAAAAGATTTGTCTTAAACCATCACCATTTGCCCATATGTGTTTTGCAATAAGATAAATGCTTGGAAAGTTAAACTTGCAAAATAAGAAACTTAAAGCATGAGAATAAATCTATGCCTCCATCGGCTTAAGCTAATACTTAGTTGTGTGAGATCTACTTCTAGATGATTTTACTCCATTAAGCACAACATAGAAACTAAACAACTAACTAGCCATACTATATTGGGGGTTGGCTTTGACAACTTCTCATCCAAGGTGTAGGCAACAAGGCATGCAAGACTTGAAATGAAATAAAAAGAAAGACAAACCACTCACTATGACACAAGGTGGAGGCAAGCCTTCCTATTTTGTGCCAAAGGGGGTTGGAAATGAAATAACCAAACTAAAACTAAAGCAATCGTAGCCACACAACCTTGCCCTAATGACAAGTGGGGCAAAAGAATGAAAAAAATGTAGAAATTTAAATATACACCCTAGCCTTACGATTTTGGGGGGTGGCTTTGTCAATCTCTCACCCAAGGAGTAGGCACTAACAAACTTTACAAGAAAACATAATTTATTACAAGAATATAAGCCTCAAGGGGACTCACGGGGGCTTGCTACAATGTTAGAATGAAAGAAGAAAGGTTGGGTGTTGTTACCGAATCGAAGGAGAAGTTTTTGGTGTGTTTTGTGACCTAAAATGGGCAACATAACCCCTTGACCTGGTAAGAACCTGCAAAAACTAGCAAGCTATTGCTTGCTGAAAATGTTGTGAAACACACAAGAAAGTTAAGAAAATTCATGTTTTTCAACAAAAATTTCCTACATACAAATTTCAAAAAATAGTATTGATTTTATTTGACCTATCTAAGATTGTTAGCAAACCAAATCTGATATGAAATGAACAAAAAATAAGATATGAAAAACTATGAAGTTTAGGTGAGCTATGATATTAGACTCTTGCTTGAGTCTATCCCAACAAAACCCTTGAAGCAAACCTGCAATTTGTGAACCAATGTGAGATGAGAGAAAATAGAAGGCAATATAAACAAGTAATACAAACTAATTTGCACTACTTACCATCCTACTCAAGTAGATCTACAACTACAGTATTGCATGATCTATCCAAACAAACTAATTTGCTTTAGATATTTACCCTAGATCTCAAACAAGAAAACACAAGGTACAAGATCACCTCATGTGCATGGAAGTAGAAAGACTAATCTTTCTTACTTCAAAATCCTCCAAATCCTTTCTATTAATCCAAGAGAGAGATTTGCAACAACTAATTGCTCCAAACCTCTCAAGAGAAAAATGGAGTGAGAGCAAGATGGACAAATGAGAGAGAGATGGGGCAAGAATTGGGTAGCATAACAATAGCTCAAGAGATGGTGAGAAATGAGTGAGGGAGGGGTTCTATTTATACTTGGGAAGGAAAAACTACCCCTCTTGGATGAGCTACAAGTGTCACACATCAAAGAAAAGTCACTTTTAGGGTTTTGGTAAGTTAGGGTTTGGGCATGGATGAATGAAGTGGAAATGAGTTGGAGTGAGTCGACAAGGATTTGACAAGTCAAATGATGAGTTGTAGGGTATAGGGAGGCACACCAAGGGATAGAATAAGTCTCCCATTAATTAATTTATTTATTTATTACTTTTTGGAGACTTTCTAGAAGGGGGGCACACCTCTCTAGGGAAAGTGACGTTTTTTCTTAATGGCTAGGTGAGGGGGTGATGTGAGGGTTGGAAAAGGTTAGGAAAAATATTTCTTATCATTTTCCACCTTTACTTTCATCCATTTGCTCAAAAATTAGAAAAATGGCATTTTTCCTATGTCATGACTTAGCGATTAAAATTGTTGTTTTGACTGACTGAGACTCCTGGTGGACAAACACCTAGAAAACGTTGTCCGACTGAGCTGAAACTTGGTCCAAGGGTGTAGGGGGTCTCATTCCATTTATTTTGAGCACAAATACCCCTAGCAAAATCCCAAAGACCTAGTTTTTACAATATTTGCTCAGAAATAATTAAAATTAATTAATTAAATTACCCAACCTTAGGCAATTTTAATTAATTAAAAAAAAAACTATCTAGACTCGACGAAATTCCGTGAAACGTTATGAGATGTCATACATGTTCATTTAAATCATTCCTAAACACTAGATACCAGGGGATAAATCCATTAGAACGTCTTTCACCACTTTGGAGGAATTATTTGTGGGAGTGAAAAACTCAAGGGAGATTAATAAGGCTAAAAAGACAAACTAATAACCTGAGGATTAAAAACACTCAGTGAAAGGAACTCTACTAATGAAGAAATCCAAAGGTAACTGACCTAACTATGATCCATGCAGACCTATTACATTATTAACCCATGCAGGGGTGCAGAAATTTCGATTACAAAAATACGTGTTGGAGGCAAAAATTGAATTATACAACCAAATAGTCTCTAACTTGGTAGCATCTGATGATGCATATCTTCATGGTACATGGATTTGACCCCCTAGTTGACTAGGCGGTCAACAATATCCACGTGTGAATCCATTACATGGTTCTCTCCTCTCGCAGGGAACATCCATCCATCACCTAAGCCAATGACGAACTTAGTATTCATCTAACATACCGACTACAGAGGGATTCAACACTTCGACACTTTGACACTTCGGTGTTAAACGCCTCTTTACTGTCTATGCACGAGATCTCCTGGAGTCCCGAATTCTTGAAGTCCCATAAACTTACCACATGGCTCTCGCCTTCGAGCCTTTTGGTCTCTCTACAATACTAAACCCCTAATCCTCCAGAGTCCCGAAATATCGGAGTTCTGATCACATCACCAACCACTTTGGCTAGGAGGGCACGTACCATGGGCTAACACGTAGAAGGGCCAGGGGTGACACGTGTCATGTTACAATAGGGAATATAGGGTCTACAAAAATCACAAATCGAGATGGCACATGGCACATAGATCGTGGGTACACGTCACTCTGGTGACGTCGGCTTGCCATGTCATGTCAGACTGGCATCCTTCTAACACCTCTCAGATCTCACGGTCGAGACCCGACCACGTAGATCCATAGATCTATGACTCTTTTTACTTCGCGACTCCGACCTTCGGGTGTTTTGCGATGAAAAATCCTCCTTTCTCCCCGAGTTGGTCAGCACTGGGATGACTACAACCTATATCTAATGGTTAGGAAAATTCCCGAAGCGTCTTTGAATCGATGACTCTCGTCCCTTCAGGATTCGAAGCTTATCGACACACCACACCTCAAATTCCTTGGAGTGCCCAGTCTCCAGACTAAATGATCTAGCGCCAAACGTCCCATGTATATCAATGGATGAGAGGGATCCTGAAGAATCCAAGGATTGATGGTTCTCATTACTTCGTGACTCTGACCTTCGAGGATTTTTGCGTTACAACACCCCTGTCCTCCCGAAGTGGTCAACGTCAGCCTGACTACATTGAAAATCTGATAACTAGGAAATAACCCGAAGGATCCCTAGATATACGGTCCTGGTCACTCTGCGGCTCCGACCTTCGGGGGTTTTGGCTTTACTTCCACTCCATTCTATCAAAGAAAGACTTCGTTGAAGTACCATGTGTGGGTCCCCCCTCCTAAATGACCGGACGACAGATGGGGCTCCTAATGATCTCCCTCAAATCTACAGCTCTCCTTTACTTTGTAACTTCAACGTTCAGGGAGGTTGATGCTATGGCATATCCATTCTCCTAAAGTGGTACTCCGTCGAAGTCCCCTCGATGTAGATCTAACGACTGAGGGAACCCCTGAACATTATCGATTAGTGGCTCGTGCTACTTCACGATGGGGAGATGGATCCTGGTTTAGTCGGTAAGATAGGTTCCTCTAACCACTAGGGAAACCACCCAACATTAGTCGAACTTACACGTAACCATGACTCTCGGTCACCTTCAGCTGGTTTGTGACTATTTGGGCCGATAGTACTCCAAAGTCCTAGACTTCCAGAGTTCCGAAGCTAGAAGAACTTAGCTCCCTTATGCTAAGCACAAGGTTCCTGGGTGTTGGTCACATGGGTCCTCCTAAACTCTCGCAAGTTAAACACATCTTCCTCATCATGAACTTGCTAAGGACTTGGGCATGGTGTCTTGGTTGCACAACAAGGAGTATGAAGGAGATATCCTCTTCAGACCGATAAGATCAGATTGATGCAATGCTTTCTATCCCAACCCTCCTACANGTTAAACACATCTTCCTCATCATGAACTTGCTAAGGACTTGGGCATGGTGTCTTGGTTGCACAACAAGGAGTATGAAGGAGATATCCTCTTCAGACCGATAAGATCAGATTGATGCAATGCTTTCTATCCCAACCCTCCTACAGGTTTACGTCCCAAGATGTCTCGAAGGTTAAACTGGGGCATATAGATGATCAATCAGAAACATAAGTCCACAAGAAGGTAAATGAATACACATAACTTGATCATTAAATACAAAGACCATTCTTAGATGTATAAATACATGCATTCATTCATTATCCCATTTCAAAACACAAAGTATGGAAAAATGATCAGAACCAGAAGACGTGATGCAACTGTTGAAAGGGGTGTATGTTTCCACCCAACCATAGGTTCAATCACTCCTAACAGATTTACCACTGACTACCCTCGAGCTAAACCACGATGCTCTAAGAGAAAGTTCTTTCTTTAGACACAACAACATTCAGGCAAGAAGGTTACTCTCCTCCTCCCACATGATCTCGACAATGGGTTCTCTCTATACCAAGCAAGGAAGCCTGCCTGAGTACTTCCCCAGTCACTCAACACTGTCATTTATCAACTTGTATCATAACCCTGCTAGCCACTTCCTGCGACCAGAACACGTTCATTTGTCAATTCTTTCTCGAACTTGAGAGCTTAGTCTCTCTTCTCTGCTTCTCTTCGCAGCTCTTCCTCTGCCCAGCATGCCTTCCTTTCTTGCCTTCCTCAGCAATATTGTGTTTGGCTCCAAAATCCTAGTCTATGGTCAGGTCTGAAATCCTTACAGATGGATGCTCTGCCCCATCCCCTCATTAACTCTTGAGGAGGTCTTCCCACCCACCAGCCTGACTGTAATTCATTCCTAGGTCAGAGGACTATTTTGGTCCTGAGCAATTAAATCTAGCAAGGTACTGGTTTGGTGGGGTGATATCAACCATTCTTGGTTCCCCTCACCATCTATTTCATAAAATCCATGGTCTATCTTGGCAAACACCCGCTTTCATCAGTCATGCAACACTTATCCATTTCTATTAATAAAAAAAATTACATGCCTTGACCTTTTATAGAAAGGTTCATCAAATCAAACATTCACACATATAGAGTTTTCCATAGTCTCTTGGCCAATATATTTATATTTAAAAACTGGAGGAAACATGGGTGTTACAATCCCCTCACCTTAAAGGAACATCGTCCTCGATGTTCTATTTGTCAATATGCTCTACATATACAAAAGTAAACAAAAACGGATATGTCTATTTCATGGCATCCTCCATTTCCACGTAACTTCATCTGGGCCAAAGTGTTTCCATTGCACTTTGACCTATGCAATGGTTTGGTTTCTGAGTGAGGTTTCCTTCTTGTCTATTATGCATTGAGGTTCTGGTAGAAATTTTCCCTCAAGTTCCACCCGAATCACAGATAAGTCAATTATATGATTAGAATCATGTACATATTTCTTCAATAACGAAACATGGAAAAAATTATGTGCCTTCACTGTGGGAGGGAGTGCTAGCCTATAGGCTACATGTCCCACTCTATCTAAGATTTCAAAGGGTCCACAATATCGGGGTGCCAACTTGGCACAAGTTCCCATTCTCAAGGAACTCTTCCCGGGTCTAATTTTGAGATAGACATGGTCTCCTCTCTTGAAATCTCTGGGAGTTCTCTTTCTATCGGCGTAACTCTTCTGTCTATCCTGAGCAGTTTTCAGATTTTGTTTAATCTAAATTATTATTTTTTCCATTTCTTTCAGTATGTCAGGTTCGATTGTAATTCTATCCACTGGATTACTCCATCTGATTGGAATCTTGCATTGTCTACCATAGAGGGCTTCAAAAGGGCTCATCTTCAATGACTCTTGATAACTGTTGTTGTAAGCAAATTCTACCAATGGCAGGTAGTCTTCTCAATTCTTAGGCGGATGCATTACATGCATCCTTAACATGTCTTCTAATATTTGTTTCACTCTTTCTATCTGTCCATCCGTTTGAGGGTGATAGGTTGTGCTAAACAACAATTTAGTCTCAAAACCAATCATTAAGGATTTCCAAAAGCTTAAAGTAAATTTTGTGTCCCTATCAGATATAATCTCCCTAGGCATGCCATGCAGTCTAAATATCTCCTTCATGAAGATGTTGGCAATATCTATTGCCTTGAAAGTTGACTTTATCGAAACAAAGTGAGAAGACTTGCTCAATTTGTCCACCACTACCATGATGGCATAATTCTGCTTGGATGATTTTGGTAATCTGGTGAAAAAATCCATGGAGATGGTTTCTCATTTCCATTCTGAAATTGGTAGAGGCTGTAACCACCCTATTGAGTGCCGATGTCCTGCCTTAACTTTCTAGCATTCTATATACTTAGCTAGATAGTTAGTTATGTCCCTTTTCAATCCAAGCCAATAGAATTGTTTCCTAGTGGCCGTGATCATTTTCTGATAACATGGATGACTAGTATATGGTGTCTTGTGTAGTTCATCCATTATGAAGCTCTTCAAGTCGTCACAACTTGGAATATACAATCTGTTTATGTAGGTTAGCAGACCTTCATCAAGCACCAAATAACCTTCATACTTTATCCTTGTGGGATCTTTCTTTAGGTATGACGTCACGGTATTGAAAAATGCATTTGTTTCTTGTGCATTCTTGACTCTCTCCCTGACATCCATTTAGCAGGTGCTTACCGCTTCCAGGTGAAACATTTTCACACTTCTGCTAAGGGCATCAACCACCCTAGTTTCCTTTCCTTTGATGTGCTTGATTTCGAAATCAAACTCACTAAGAAGATCCATCCACCCAGCTTGTCTAGCATTGATTTTCGGTTGATCAAACAGGTGCCTCAACCCACAATGGTCTGTCATAAGTACAAATCTCCTACTCAGGAGGTAATGCCTCCACATTTTTAAAGAATGCACTATGTAAACCAACTCTATATCATGGGTTACATAATTGATTTCACGCTCATTCAATTTTTTGGATTCGTAGAAAATTGCATGCCCTTATTGCAATATGACTCCTTTGAGTCCTTCCTTACAAACATCTGTACACACAAGTCATCATCAAGGTCTGCAATATTCAACACAGGTGGATGGGTTAGAAGGTATTTTAGTTCTTGAAAATATTTCTTCACATTCTGATGTCCAAGTGAATTTAACTCCCTTTTTCTGAAGGGCAGTGATTGGGCAACCAATCTTGGAAAACCCTTTTATGAACCTTCTATAGTATCCTACTAAGCCTGAGTTCATAGAACTCCTTAGTATTCCCATCAAAGTATTTCTATGACATATACTTCTTCTTGAAGTATTTCTCAAACTATTTCCATGACAATTCCTTCTCATGGATTCCCTTCACATTCCTAAGGTCTTCCCACCAAATGGAATCCTTTCCATTCAGGCTGAAGATGACAATTCAAGCCTTCAAATTTTTAGAGTAGTCATGGACTCTGAAATACTTCTTTAAACCAAGAAGCCAAGCTTCTACCTCTTCCCCCTTCTCAATATCTCCATTGAAATAGGGTGGTTTGGATTTCTTGAACTCTTCAGGATCATGAATTTTGGAATGCTTTCGCTTCTTTCCTTTCCTTTGAGAATGTGAGCTAGCTTTTCTACTAGAAAATCCCTCGGAGTTGTCAGTTTTCTCTCCAGAGGAATCTTCCGATGATCGTCTCCTTCCTCTAGGTTGGACCTTCCTCGAGGTACTCCTCCAAGTGTGGCCACTTATGGGACCACGTTTTCGTATCTCAGGTGGACTTTGACTTCTCTTTGTATGGCGTCGGTCCACCTGACTGGTTGTGGGTCCATGTTGTAGATGCCTCTATATATCGGATAAACTCTACAGCAAGACTACATTAATTTCCATTTGTTTTTCTTTCTCATTTATCAATCTCTCGTTGTCGGCCTTGCAACTCTGTAATTCGTCCATGAGGCTCCTTACAATTTCATCCAAATCTGAAGGGGTTTCCACTGCCCTCCTTTCGTCAGATTCTTTGTCTCTATTGTGGGACCCATCCCCCACTTCTTGGCGCATCACCTTCCTTTATACTTGTAGTTTTCCCTTGATTTAATGACTGCTTGATTGATGAAAAAACACCTACTGTTAGCCAACAATCTATTAGTTTATGAACAACACACAGTTCATATTTCTTAAATACACATACAGTAGAAAGCTTCATTCTTTTCTTCAGTAAAAGTTTAACCAGACTCTTTAGGAAAGAGGTAAGATAGGGTGTCACCCTTAAAAGTACTTTAAATATGGTTTTTACACAACTCGTCCATGATCCCAAGAAGGCCAAGTGTTATAACCGTGCTCTGATACCAATTTGTAACATACCCGACCCTTGGGTACCTTTCCTAGAGATGGGGCATTTAAATTTTCGTCTTCCTTCTTAAATTAGATCCTCCCTTTCTGTCTCTATTGTATTTCTGCTCACCAAGAGGTATCCAACCTTAGTCAGCATGCTCCTATCAGAGTTCAAGAGCGGAAGACATGCTCCGGTGAAGGATCTTCGAGCATTCATCGGTTGAGATCCATGTAGCTTCAATGAGAATCCATTACCAGGTTCTCTCCTCTCGCAGGGAACATCCATTCATCACCTAAGGCAATGATAGACTCATTATTCATCTAACAGACTGACTATAGAAGGATTCTACACTTCAGCGTTAAACGCCTCTTTACTGTCTATGCATGAGACCTCCCAGAGTCTCGAATTCTCGAAGTCACGTAAACTTACCATGTGGTTTCGACCTTCGGGCCTTTTGGTCTCTTTACAATACTACACTCCAAATCCTCCAGAGTCCCGAAGTCCCGGAGTTTCGATCACTTCGCCAACCACTTTGGCTAGGCAGGAGCGTATCACGGGCTGACACGTAGAAGGGCCAAGGGTGACACGTGTCACGTTCCAATAGGGCATATAGGGTCTACAAAAAAGCACAAATTGAGATGGCACGCGGCACATTGATCGTGGGTCCACGTCACTCTAGTGACGTTGTCTTGCCACGTCACGCCAGACTGAAAACCTTCTAACCTCTCAAATCTCACGGTCGAGATCCGACCACGTAGATCCATAGATCTATGACTCTTGTTACTTTGCGACTCTGGCCTTCGAGTGTTTTGCGATGCAAACTCCTCCTTTCTCCTAGAGTTGGTCAGCGTCGGGCTGACCACAACCTAGATTTGACGGTTAGGAAAAGTCTCGAAGCGTCTTCGAATCGACGACTCTTGTCACTTCGGGCTTAAGAGCTTATCGACACACCACACCTCAAATCCCCCAAAGTGCCCAGTGTCTGAACTAAATGATCTAGCGCCACACATCTCCTATATATCGATGACTAATAGGGATCCCGAAGAATCCTAGGATCGATGGTCCTCATTACTTCGTGACTCCGATCTTTAGGGATTTTGGCGTTACAACACCCCTATCCTTCCAAAGTGGTCAATGCCGAGCTAACTACATAGTAAATCCGACTACTAGGAAAGAACCCAAAGAATCCCTAGATCTACGGTCTTGGTCACTTCGTGGGGCCTTCAGGGGTTTTGGATTTACTTGCACTCCATTCTCCCGAAGCAGGACTTCGTCAAAGTACCATGTGCGGGTCCCCCCTCTTGAATGATCGAACGACAGGTGGGGCTCCTAACGATCTCCCCCAAATATACGACTCTCCTTTAATTCATAAATTCGACATTTGGGGAGGTTGATGCTATGGCATCTCCATTCTCCCGAAGTGGTACTCCACCGAAGTCCCCTCGACGTAGATCTAATGGCTGAGGAAACCCCCAAACATTCTCGATCAGTGGCTCGAGCTACTTCGTGATGGGGAGTTGGATCCCAGTTTAGTCGGTAAGATAGGTTCCTCTAACCACTAGGGAAACCACCCAACATCGATCGACCTTACAGGTAACTGTGACTCTTTGTAACCTTCGGTCGCTTTGTGACTATTTGGGCCAATAATACTCCGAAGTCCCGGACTTCCGGATTTATGAAGCCAGAAGAAATTAGCTCCCTTATGCTTAGCACAAGGTTCTTGGGTGTTGGTCACATAGGTCCTCCTAAACTCTTGTGAGTTAAACACATGTTCCTCATCGTGAACTTGCTAAGGACTTGGGCATGGTGTTCCAGTTGCATAACAAGGAGTCTGAAAGAGATATCCTCTTTAGACCGACAAGGTCAGATTGATGCAATGCTTTCTATCCCAGCCCTCCTACAGTTTTACGTCCTAGTCCACAAGAAGGTAAATACATACATATAACTTGATCATTCAATACAAAGACCATTCTTAGATGTATAAATACATGCATTCATTCATTATCCCATTTCAAAACACAAAGTATGGAAAAAATTATTAGAACCAGAAGACGTGATGCGACTGCTAAAAGGGGTGCTTGTTTCCACCCAACCATAGGCTCAATCACTCCTAACTGATTTATCACCGACCACCCCTGAGCTAGACCACGATGCTCTGAGAGAGAGTTTTTTCTTCCGGCTAAGCAACAGTTAGGCACAAAGGTTATTCTCCTCCTTCCACATGATCTTGGAAATGGGTTCTCTCTATACCAAGCAAGGAGGCCTGCCTGAGTACTTCCTCAGTCACTCAGCACCCTCATTTATCACCTTGTATCATAACCCTGCTAGCCACTTCCTCCAACAAGAACACATTCATTTCTCAGTTTTTTCTCAAACTTGAGAGCTTAGTCTTTCTTCTCTGCTTCTCTTCGCAACTCTTCCTCTGCCCACCATGCCTTCCTTTCTTGCCTTCCTCAGCAAGATTGTATGTGTCCTCGAAATCTCAGTCTGTGGTCAGGTCTGAAAGCCTTACAGATGGGCGCTCTGCCCCATCCTCTCATTAACTCTTGAGGTCTTCCCACCTACCAACCTGACTGTAATTCACTCCTAGGCCAGAGGAATATTCTGGTCCTGAGAAATTAAATCCAACACGGTATTAGTTTGGTGGGGTTCTCTCAACCATTCCTGGTTCTCGTCACCATCTCTTTCATATCATCTGTGGTCTATATTGGAAAAGCCCCTCTTTCAACAATCATGAAACACACATCCATTTCTATTAATAACAAAAAATGCGTTCCTTGACCTTTTATACAAAGGTTCATCAAATCAAACATTCACACATATCGAGTTTTCCATAGTCTCTTGGCTAATATATTTATATTTACAAACTAGGGGAAACAAGGGTGTTACAATCCCCTCCCCCTTAAAGGAACATCGTCCTCGATGTTCTATCTGTCAATTTTATATATATATATAAATAAGTAAACAAAAAGGGATATGCATGTTTCATGGCATCCTTCATTTCCCACATAGCTTCATCTGGGCCAAAGTGTTTCCATTGAACCTTGACCTGTGCAATGGTTTGATTTCTGAGTGAGGTTTTCTTCATGTCTAGTATGTATTGAGGTTCTGGCAGTAATTATCCCTATGGTTCCACCTGAATCATAGACAAGTCAATTATATGATTAGAATCATGTACATATTTCTTCAATAACGAAACATGGAAAACATTATATGCCTTCATTGTGGGAGGGAGTGCTAGCCTATAGGCTACAGGTTCCACTCTATATAAAATTTCAAAGGTTCCACAATATCGAGGTGCCAACTTGGCACAAGCTCCCATTCTCAGGGAACTCTTCCTGGGTCTAATTCCGAGATAGACATGGTCTCACGTCTTGAACTCTCTGGGAGTTCTCTTTCTATCGGTGTAACTCTTCTGTCTATCCTGAGAAATTTTCATATTTTTCTTAATCTGAATTAACTTTTTGTTCCATTTCTTTCAGCATGTCGGGTGCGATTGTAATTATATCCATTAGATTACTCCAACTAATTGGAATATTGCACTGTCTACCATAGAGGGCTCATCTTCAATGACTCTTTATAACCATTGTTGTAAGAAAATTCTACCAATGGCAGGTAGTCTTCTCACTTCTTAGGTTGATGCATTACATGCATCCTTAACATGTCTTCTAATATTTGGTTCACTCTTTCTGTTTATCCATCCGTTTGAGGGTGATAGGTTGTGCTAAGCAACAATTTAGTCTCAAAACCAACCATTAAGAATTTACAAAATCTTGAAGTAAATTTTGTGTCCCTGTCAGATATAATCTCCCTAGGCATGCCATGCAGTCTGAATATCTCCTTCATGAAGATGTTGGAAACATCTATTGCCTTGCAAGTTGACTTGACCGCAAACTTTCTCAATTTGTCCACTACTACCATGATGACATCTACTGCCACTCCTTCAAAAATAACATGGCCTAAGTAATGTACTTGCTTCTGGAAAAAGTCACACTTGCTAAACTTAGCGTAGAGCGGATGCTCTCTTAGTACTTGAAGAACTAATTTAAGATGTTCTTGATGCTCCTCTCTGTTCTTGGAGTAGATTAGAATATCATCAATGAAAACCAATACAAATATGTCTAGGAATTTTCTGAGTGCATTATTCATCAAGCACATAAAAGTGGCAGGGGCATTGGTTAGTCCAAATGGCACCACCACAAATTCATAGTGACCATATCTTGTCTCGAAGGCTATTTTGTGGATGTCTTCATCCTTGATTCGGACTTGATGGTATCCAAACCTTAATTCAATCTCCAAGAAAATGGAAGCACCCCTTAATTGGTCAAGCAAGTCATCGATTCTTGGTAAGGGATACTTGTCCTTTATGGTTTTCTTATTGAGTTGTCTATAGTCTATGCACAGTCGGAGTGTGCCATCTTTTTTCTTCACAAACAAGATGGGTGCTCCCCATGGAGACACGCTGGGCTGGATGTAGCATTTTTCCATCATCTCCTTTAGTTGTAGCTTGAGCTCATCTAGCTCTAGTGTACTCATCCTATAGGGTGTCCTAGACACTAACACTATTCTTGGTGCAAGTTCTACGGAGAAGTCAATGTCTCTTCTCGAAGGTAGACCCAATACCTATTCTGGAAACACATCTTTATACTCTTTTAATATGGGGTGGTCCTCTAGGTTTAGTTTGTCATCCTCAATAGATTCCAACACCTGTATTTCATATAAAGGACATCACTTTCTGCAATACTTTTTCATTTGAAGGGTTGATATTCGTCTCACTAAGAGAGGCCTCTGAATCCCCTTGAGGGTTATTTTTCTTCGTTCTTCATTTTCACATTCCAAAGTCTTATGGTAATAGTGCAACTTGGTTTTATAAGTGGCTAACCAGTCCATACCAACCAACAGGTCATAATATCCTAGGGGAAGTATGTTAAGGGTCGCTTGGGTGGGCAATCCATCCATAATGAATTGACAAGCTAGTATGACCTCTGCTACTTTTCTTTTCATTCTAGTGCCTAGTTGTACCAACCATGGCTTAACATGTCTAATTGGTTGTAGTTTACGCTTATCAATAGTCTGAGGGGACACATAACTCAAATTAGAACTAGGGTCAATTAAAATAGAAACTAGATGGTTGGCGATCATACCTTCCATCTCCACCACTGAAGCTTGGTGGTCGACTTGTTTATTATCCAAGGCTTCATAAATCTGTGGCATGCTCCTAGCCACATCATTGAATGTGGTAGCTTCTTGGATATTGCAGACTCTCCTACTGTTCTGTTGTCTGTGTGGACAATCCTTCAGTAGATGTTCTTCTCCACAACCCCAACATTTCAAGGGTTCTTTCTTTGGGTTATCAATCTTTCCTGGGGTTGCTCCAAAAGATTTATTTCCACTCAGGGAGAGGAAATTTTGATGATACACACTTCTAGTAGGAAGGCTCATCCTAGAACCCTTCCCATAGTTCTTAAATATTGAGAATTTAAGCCCCTTCTTCTTGAATCTCGAACTACTTTTCTTCTTCCAGTGCTCGTGAGGTTTTGTTAGACTCTCGAACTGTTCATAGCAATACCTTGTCTTCTGGATTGTGTCTTCTAAGGTATTTGGATCGTCAAACTCAATCATGTCCCGATAGGTCTAAGGTAACCCGATAATAAATCGCCTTTTCATCCTTTATGTAGGGTACATACCTTAGCAACTCAAGGAATTTATTGACATACTCCTCTATGGTGAGTTGTCCCAGCCTAAGTTCATAGAACTCCTTAGTATTCCCATCAAAGTATTTCTATGATAGATACTTCTTCTTGAAGTATTTCTCAAATTGTTTCCATGACAAGTGTTTTTCATGGATTCCCTTCACATTCCTAATGTCTTCCCACCAAATGGAAGCCTTTCCATTCAGGTTGAAGATGACAATTCAAGCCTTCAAATTTTCAAAGTAGTCATGGACTCTGAAATACTTCTTTAAACCAAGCAGTCAAGCTTCTGCCTCTTCCCCCTTCTCAATCTCTCCATTGAAAGAGGGTGGCTTGGCTTTCTTGAACTCTTCAGGATCACAACTTTTTGAATGCATTTGCTTCTTTCCTTTCCTTTGAGAATGTGAGCTAGCTTTGCTACTAGAATATCCCTTGGAGTTGTCAGTGTCCTCTCTAGAGGACTCTTCCAATGAGCATCTCCTTCCTCCAGGATAGACCTTCCTCGAGGTACTCCTCCTAGTGTGGCCACTTATGGGACCATGTTTTCGTATCTCATGTGAACTTTGACTTCTCTTCGTATGTCGTCATTCCACTTGACTGGTTGCGGGTCCATGTTGTAGCTGCCTTTGTATATCGGATAAAATATGTAGCAAGACTGCATTAATTTCCGTTTGTTTTTCTTGCTCCTTTATAAATCTCTCATTGTCGTCCTGAAAACTCTGTAAATCGGCCACAAGGCTCCTTACAGTTTCAACCAAATCCGAAGGGGTTTCCACTACCCTCCTTTCGTTGGATTCTTTGTCTCTATTGTGGGAGTCATCCCCCACTTTCTGGCACGTCACCATCCTTTATACTTGTAGTTTTCCCATGATTTACTGACTGCTTGAGTGCTGAAAAAACACCTATTGTTAGCCAAAAATCTATTAGTTTATGAACAACACACAATTCATATTTCTTAAATACACACATAGTAGAAAGCTTCATTCTTTTCTTCAGTAAAAGTTTAACTAGACTCTTTAGGAAAGAGGTAAGATAGGGTGTCACCCTTAAAAGTACTTTAAATATGGTTTTTACACAACTCGTCCATGAGACCAAGTAGGCCAAGTGTTGTAACCGTGCTCTGATACCAATTTGTAACATACCCAACCCCTGGGTACCTTTCCTAGGGATGGGGCATTCGAATTTTTGTCTTCCTTCTTAAACCAGATCCTTTTTTTCTGTCTCTATTGTATTTCTGCTCACCAGGAGCTCTCCAACCTTAGTCAGCATGCTCCTATCGAATTTCAAGAGCGGAAGACATGCTCCGGTGAAGGATCTTTGGGCATTCATTGGTTGAGATCCATGAAGCATCCATGGGAATCCATTACCAGGTTCTCTCCTCTCGTAGGGAACACCCATTCATCACCTAAGCCAATGACAGACTCAATATTCATCTAATATACGCACTATAGAGGGATTCGACACTTCGACATTGAATGCCTCTTTACTGTCTACGAACGAGACCTCCCGGAGTCTCGAATTCCCGAAGTCTCGTAAACTTACCATGTGGCTCTGGCCTTCGAGCTTTTTGGTCTCTATACAATACTACACTCCAAATCCACCAGAGTCCCGAAGTCCCGGACTGTCGGAGTTTCGATCACTTCACCAACTACTTTGACTAGGCGGGCACGTACCACGAGCTAACACATAGAAGGGCCAGGGTTGACATGTGTCACATTCCAATAGGGCATATAGGTTCTACGAAAATCACAAATCGAGATGGCACATGTCACATCAATTGTGGGTCCACGTCACTCTGGTGACGTCAACTTGCCACGTCACCCCAGACTGACAGCCTTCTAACACCTCACATATCTCATGGTCGAGATCCGACCACGTAGATCCATAGATATACGACTCTTCTTACTTCGCGACTCCGGCCTTCGGGTGTTTTGCAATGCAAACTCCTCCTGTATCCCAGAGTTGGTCAGCGTCGAGTTGACCACAACCTAGATTTGACGGTTAAGAAAAGTCCCGAAGCGTCTTCGAATTGACGACTCTCGTCACTTCAGGCTTCAGAGCTTATTAACACACCACACCTCAAATCCCCTTGAGTGCCCAGTGTCCGGACTAAATGATCTAGCGCCACACGTCTCCTGTATATCGACGACTGAGAGGGATCCAGAAGAATCCGAGGATCGATGGTCCTCATTACTTCGTGACTCCGTCCTTCAAGGATTTTGGCGTTACAACACCCATGTCCTCCCAAAGCGGTCAACGTCGGGCTGACTATATGGAAAATCTGACGGCTAGGAAAGAACCCAAAGGATCCCTAGATCTACAGTCTTGGTCACTTCGCGGCTCTGGCCTTCGGGGGTTTTGGCTTTACTTGCACTCCATTCTCCCAAAGCAAGACTTCGTCAAAGTACCATGTGCGGGTCCCCCCTCCTGAATGATCTACGACTCTCCTTTACTTTGTAACTTCGACGTTCGAGGAGGTTGATGCTATGGCATCTCCATTGTCCCGAAGTGGTACTCCATCGAAATCCCCTCGATGTAGATCTAATGGCTGAGGGAACCCCCAAACATTCTCGATCGGTGGCTCGTGCTACTTCACGATGGGGAGTTGGATCCTAGTTTAGTCGGTAAGATAGGTTCCTCTAACCACTAGGGAAACCACCCAACATCAGTCGACCTTACAGGTAACCGTGACTCTCGATAACCTTCGGCCGGTTTGTGACTATTTGGGCCAATAATACTTCAAAGTCTTGGACTTCCGAAGTTCCGAAGCCAGAAGAACTTAGCTCCCTTATGCTTAGCACAAGGTTCTTGGGTGTTGGTCACATGGGTCCTCCTAAACTCTCGCGAGTTAAACACATGTTCCTCATCGTGAACTTGCTAAGGACTTGGGCATGGTGTCCCAGTTGCACAACAAGGAGTCTGAAGGAGATATCCTCTTCAGACTGACAAGGTCAGATTGATGCAATGCTTTCTATCCCAGATCTCCTACAGATTTACGTCCCAGTCCACAAAAAGGTAAATACATACATATAACTTGATCATTCAATACAAAGACCATTCTTAGATGTATAAATACATGCATTCATTCATTATCCCATTTCAAAACACAAAGTATGGAAAAAACTTATAAGAACTAAAAGACGTGATGTGACTGCTGAAAGGGGTGCTTGTTTCCACCCAACCATAGGCTCAATCACTCCTAACAAATTTACCACTGACCACCCCCGAGCTAGACCACGATGCTTTAAGAGAGAGTTCTTTCTTCCGGCTCAGCAACAGTCAGGCATGGAGGTTACTCTCCTCCTCCCACATGATCTTGGAAATGGGTTCTCTCTATACCAAACAAGGAGGCCTGCCTAAGTACTTCCTCAGTCACTTAGCACCCTTGTTTATCAGCTTGTATAATAACTCTGCTAGCCACTTCCTGCAACCAAAACATGTTCATTTCTCGGTTCTTTCTTGAACTTGAGAGCATAGTCTCTCTTCTCTGCTTCTCTTTGCAACTCTTCCTCTGGCCACCACGCCTTCCTTTCTTGCCTTCCTCAGCAAGATTGCATGTGGCCCCAAAATCCCAGTCCGTGGTCAGGTGTGAAAGCCTTATAGATAGGCGCTCTTCTCCATCCCCTCATTAACTCTTGAGGAGATCTTCCCACCTACCATCTTGACTATAATTCATTCCTGGGTCAGAGGACTATTCTGGTCCTGAGCAATTAAATCCAACAAGGTATTGGTTTGGTGGGGTTATCTCAACCATTCATGGTTCTCCTCACCATCTCTTTCATAGCATCCATGGTCTATCTTGGCAAACCCCCGCTTTCAACAGTCATGCAACACTTATCCATTTCTATTAATAACAGAAATTACATTCCTTACCTTTAATACAAAGGTTCATCAAATCAAACATTCACACATATCGAGTTTTCCATAGTCTCTTGGCCAATATATTTATATTTACAAACTGGGGAAACAAGGGTGTTACATCTGCCATAATGATAGACTCATATTTAAAGCAATCCGAAACGTTGGCTTTATAAACTAGACACAAGTTTAACATTGACTTTATAATATAAACTAGACACAAGTTTAACATTGACTTTATAAACTAGACACACCATTGAAATTATAAATCTTTCACCTATGACGGACTCTTAGATTTCCAAAATCAAGACTATGTTACAACGAAAAAACTCAAAAACTTATTATAAAAAACAAATGAAAAAGGAGTTTCCAATTCCAAATTATCATAAAAATGTTATTTTTTAACATAATTATCTTCTATCCCTGGATGGGGTGACACGTAGTTCCAGGGCTACAGGTGAACTTGCACTCGGCCCAGGCATAAATGCCGATAGCCGCCACCCACGAGCCTGTATTAACCATGGGGGACGACCATAGATGCAGTTGCAGGACGGAGGGACCTTTCCCTCGCGCGAGCATTTACAACCTCAGTGTTCCCGAGATGGCAAGGGTTAAAGGTAGGAGGATGACCTCGGCTCTCGATTATTTGGTTTTCAATTTGCCCGGACAGAGCGAGACTGCACCCACCTCGGCTTCGCATATTGCTTGGACGCTCTGGTGTGGTCCAGTATTCATCGTGTCCAATATTCATCGTGACGCTCTGGTGCGGCTTTGCATATTGCATATTGCTCGAATGCTCTGGTGCGGTCCAGTATTTTTGTTGCATTTCTTTCTGACTGTATTTGCCTGTGCCTCGCACCTTCACCTGCAATTGCATTTGCTCTACTCCTGGTTCATCTGCCTTCACCTACAACTGCCCTGCTCCTTCATCATGGCTCGGAAGAGAGGCAGACCTCGCCGTGGTGCGGCCTGGGAGGCACATAAGGCGCAACGGCGTCGTAAGGAGCAATTGGAACGTGCCTTGGCTCTGGCGACGTCCATTCTTAGGAAGAAAGCCAGGGCAGAGAGACTAGCGCGACTTGCCACCATAGCTGAGCCTGGAGTTGGATGCAGCCGAGACGTCAAAGAGAATGCGTCGGGCACCCTGCAGAAAGCTGGTACTGAGGAGGAGTTTCCCCCCTGCATAGTGGTGGAAGACCCGTTCATGGAGGATCTGTCGATTATCGACAAGACCCGCGTGTCGACCCATCCGGAAGCATGCAGACCCACTCCGACATTGCTAGACGATACCCCCGGCTGTATTGTGGAGGAAATACCCTGGCCTGGTGACGACACTTGCAGCTGCCATGGCACACAGGTGAACGAAGCAGGCTCGAAGGGTGCAGAGGCTGATGCAAAGCAGAGGGTGTTCGAAGCGGGTTCTGGAGCAACGATGGACGTGGGTGGAAGCATGCATGGTTCACTCATCCGGGAAGAGCACCTGGCTCTAATGTTCGACCTTCGGGGGCACCTGTCGGACCTGGAACATCGGGCCCTCCTCATGGGCCAACACATGGACATGCTCCTCGATGCGTTTTCCAATGCGCTAGCCAAGCGGAAATGCCCCCTCTACACGCAAGCTTTCGCCATCCTGGCGGGGACCACGCGACAGACTAGCGAGGATGACAGGTCACCAGGCACCTAGGTTTTATATGCTCTTTCGGTTCCTAGTTTTATCTTCTCTCTTGGTTCCTAGTTTTATTATTCTACTGTTTTATGTGTATTTAGACCATTTGACATATGTCCTGGTTTCCTCCGGGCAGGACAGATGCCACTCTGTTATTATGTTTTTCATGCTATTGCTACTCGCCCTTTATATATGCTGGTTTCCGATAATCGGCAGCATTTTGGATGATTCCAGACCTACTCTTTTGTATACTCTGTAAAAGTTTTGTCTATCTAATATAGCAGGTTCCACTTTTTTACTTGAAAGAAAAAAACATAATTATCTTCTATAATAATTTTCCCAATCTATAATTATATCATAACATTTATCTTTTATTAAAATAATTTCCAATCTTTCAAAATTTTATAATATTTATTTTAGAAAATATATATTTAAAAATGAATATATAAATATTAATAGCCTTGACTTAAAATTGAAAAAAACAACATATTATAACAATAAAAATAAATAAAAAAGCTTAGTTTTCCATTCCAAATTCTAATAAAATTACTCTTTTACACAAAGAGTTCCCCATTCTAAATTATCATGAAAATTGTATTTTTTTAAACATAATTATCTTTTACTATAATAATTTTTCAGGTTTAATATTTATCTTTTATTAAAATGACTTTGAAAATTTTATAACATTTATATTAAAAATGATTTATTATCAAGAAAGAAAAACATATTATAAAAAAAAAATCTCGTCTTCATTATAATTATAAAATTTATCTTTCATTAAAATGATTTTCAATTTTTCAAAATTTTCTAAAATATATATTAAAAAAAACATATTACCACCTAAAAACTCAAATTCATTTAAAAAAAAATTAGTTTTCAATACCAAATTCTCATAAAACACAAGAGCGGATGTTGCTAACTTCATTGAGAAGATGGAGAAGTGATTTCATTGAGAAGATGGACCAGAAGAACCATTGCGTTAAAGTTTAAAACTTGTCATGAAAAATATCTTGTATAACAATATAATTTAAAAAACACAAGATATAATATAAAACAAAAGTTTTATAAGATTATATATATTTAGTATAGAAAATTTACAAAATTTTAAAATTTATAATTATTTTTTTTAATTAAAATATATACTTTAATTTATAACATATATCTTTTATTAAAATAATTTTTAATTTTTCAAAATTTTATAATATTTATTTAAAAATATATATATTTAAAAATAAATATATAAATATTAAGTTTTGATAAGATTATATATATTTAGTATAGAGAGTTTACAAAATTTTAAAGTTTATAATTATTCTTTTAGTAAAAAAATACACTTTAATTTATAATATTTAAGGTTTATTAAAATAATTTTTAATCTTTAAAATTTTGTAACATTTATTCAAAAAATATATATTTAAAAATGAGTATACAAATATTAAGTAAATATTAAGTTTTGATAAGATTATATATATTTAAAAATGAGTATACAAATATTAAGTTTTGATAAGATTATATATATTAAATAGTTAAAAAAATTCACAAAATTTTAAAGTTTATAATTATTTTTTTAATAAAAAAATACACTTTAATTTTTAATATTTATTTTTTATTAAAATAATTTTTAATCTTTCAAAATTTTGTAATAATTATTTAAATAAATATATATTTAAAAATGAATATACAAATAT
>SNQJ01S0031887.1:70243-80765 GCA_010110895.2 Picea sitchensis | reverse complement strand
AATGTTGTGTCTCTTGTGGATGTGTATTTCTCAGTGATCTTGTTCTTATTATGCTCTTATCTTATGAAATGCAAAGAACTATAATAATGGCATAAACATTAACAATATATGTGGTTCACCCTCTCTTTAAAGCTATGTCCACATAATTGTGCTTTATGATTTATTAAGTAGAAGCATACAGTTCTATCTATGCACACAGCTGTAGAATTATTCTCTCTTCTTTCTCTCCCCTCCCTGCGCACCCAACTGCAGGGTTGATATTCGCACCCAGCTGAAGATCTTACAACACATAATGCTCTCTCTCAACACTTCTCTCTCTGCTCAACAACTTAATCAATAACAATGAACAATACTAGTCTCAACTCTATGTGATCATAAGCCAACCCTTCCCCTCTCATCTAGGTCTTATTTATACATTACAATGATTCATAAACAATCCTAGGTCGAAACTTAGGTGTCAAAACCCTAGAGGCTAAAACCCTAGACGTCTAAAATTCTAGGTCCACTTGACCCAGATTTCCTGGGCTTCGCCAGCCTGCCTTTCCTTCTTCTCTGCGCGGTGCTTCAATGCATCCATTAGTCTCTTTCTCCGCGTGCTGACTTGTTCTCGATCCATGTCTTTTGCTGACCTATCTTCCTCGATCTTCTCGTCCAACGGCTAGCTTTCCCGTACTTTGCTCCGCCTTTTCTGCCTCTTTGGTCCACTTCGACCCAATCTCAGTCGTTGTGCCTTCTGCGCAGTTCGTGACTTCGCCTTTATTCCTTAATCTTCGCTTCCTTCCATAACCAAGGGCCAACAATACACTTTATACATCACTTTATTACTACACTGTAACTTTTAAGAGTTAGTAGGTGAACTGTCCCTGTACAGTTTCAGTCAACTACCATTGATCATTCCTTCCAGTTATGTTCCTCCCAACTCCTTTAACTGCACATATCCCCCATTTGTGACAATATTTACTTCATATGGCCCTAGCCAATGCATTCTAAACTTACCGGGGTGTTGCAAGAATTTTTTGTCATAGAGAAGAACTAGGTCTCCCTCCTTAAAGCTCTTCTTTTTAATATATATGTCATGCCAGGATTTGTCCCTTGCTTTCTATACTTCCTGGTGAAATCCTGCTAGAATCATATTCTCTTCCATTTCCATTAATTGACTTAACCTCTCCTATATTGTGCCTCTTTCTGTCATGTGAGTAATTGTTGCTATGCACAAACTGGGTACCAGAAATTCTAATGGCACCACTGCTTCTTGTCCATACACTAATCTAAATGTTGTCTTCCCTGTCAACTTCTTGCATGTGGTCTTGTATGCCCATAGTACTACTGGTATTTTCAAGTCCCAGTCATCCCTTTTAACATTGCAAATCTTAGTCAATGCATTTTCCAAGATCTTGTTGAAAGCTTCTACTGTTCCATTTGCCTGAGGATGATATGGTGTACTCTTCTAGTGATAGAATTCAAACTCCTTGGTCATAGCCATGATGGTATTATTAATAAAACAAATGCCTTGGTCTCTCATCAAAATCCCGGGACATCCAAATATGGTGATCACTTGCTCATTTAAGAAGTGTGTTGTTGTCTCTGCACTACAATCTTTTACTAGTGTTGTTTTTGCCCATGTTTTTAAGTATTCAGTCGTAGTAATGGTATATCTAGCTCCTGACCTTTTTTCTTATGGATTAATAAGTCTAACAAAGTCTATTGCCCATTTGTCAAATACTTGCAGAGTTAACTGTGGTCTTATGGGAATCTCATCCCTTTTGTTGGGTTTGCCAACCCTCTGACATACATCACAGTTCTCACAATATTCCTTGGCATCTTTATGGACTGTTGGCCACCATAATATTGCGCGCAATACCTTCTGTGCGGTAGCTTTGCTTGCATAGTGTTCTCCAGCTATACCTTCATAAGCTTCTGCTAAAATTATGGGTCGTTCATGTTCCAATATACACATTCTCAAAATGTTATCTACGCCCATCTTGTATAGATGACCTGCAATGAGTTGATAGTCTACAACTCTGACTACTAGGTTTTTCTTTTGCGCAATGCTAAAGTCCTTTGGGGAACCCCTGTACTTAAGTATTAAATAATATCAAAAAAGTATTCATCAGCTACCTATACTGAAAATAATTGTGCATCAAGGAAGTTGTCTTCCAAGTTAGTAGGTTCTTCTCCATTGGTTACCCTTGACATGTGATCAGGTCTTGCATTCAGCTTCCCTGGTTTAACTATCACATCGAAATCAAATTCTCGGAATAATAACAACCATGTACAGATCCTCTCCCCCAACATTGGCTTGTTGACTAGATATTTTAGGGTAGAATGGTCTGTGAACATTTTAAAGTGTTTACCCAGTAAACAGTGCTTGAATTTATAAAGTGCATATACCATGGCTAGGCCTTCTCTTTCTGTGGTGTTGTAATTCTGCTATGATTCTGACAACTTTCTGCTTGCAAAGGCTATAGCATGGTCTAAGTCCACTACTCCTGGCTGCACCAAAATTGATCCAAGTACTATGGTCGATGCATCTACATGCACATGAAATGTCTTTTCCCAATCTGGAAATACCAATATAAGTGATGTCACCATCTTTTTCTTTTAAAGTGTCCAATCCTTGCTAACAATCCTCATTCCACTGAAATCAGGTGTCCTTATTTAACGATTTTTCCATTGGTGTAGTAATTTGCGCATACCCCTTTATAAACTTCTTGTAATAGCCTGTATGTCCCAGTGTTGCTCTTAACTGGCGCACTGACTTTGGTGGTGGTAAATTCACAATGACTGCAATCTTAGCAGGGTCAACTAGTAAACCTTGTTTATGTTAGAATATGAGAGATTGTGCTTGTTTTACCATTGACAATACTCTTGTCACCCAACCATAGGCCGAAGCCACCCTCCGAGCACCTTAACCTTGACAGAGAAGAGAATCCTGGTAGCAAGCCAATATCCAATAGAGGCTAATGCACCAAGCAAGAATAGAAACCAAGCTGATCAGATAGTCCCACCCAGAAACTGGCGCAACACCTTCCCTAGAAACTTGCGCACAAAACTGCCAACTGCATTGCGCACAACTGGCTCTCTGCAATTTTGAGAATGTGACAAATGAGAATTGGCGCCCTGTATTTATAGTAATCTGGTAGACTTACTGGGGCCGACTTCTCCTTTTGGGTACTAATTAATTCTTATTAATTATATTTCTGCAGCCGACATCTCATCTAAGGTTTCCTTTACTTCTTTGCTTCCTTCCGGAATATTCTAATCTCGTCATAGGTCACAATAGAGGTTCATACCTCCCGAATCTACCATAATATCAACACTCCCTCCTAGCTAGGGAGGTATGGTCTTGACCACAAACAGACCATTCAACTGGTAGTATCACGTGCATCGTCATTATTATCCAACTGGATAATCTCCTATGACAACTGGTACAATATCAATTGATAGAACACACCTGTGTTTATTCAAGGTAGTACGCAACTACTCAAACCGTGACACATAGTCACAAACAATGGAACAAATCCACCACAGTAGTATATCTCTACTGTCTGGAGACAGGCAGTCTCCATAACAATCATCTGATGCCAACCTGCACAGAAAAATATTGTTAAAATAAACTGAATCATCTGGGCCAATCTTTCACTCATGTCTGTGAGATATGAAAGAATATCCGCCCTCAGAGTAGAACAAATGAGATATCTGGACTATTCTTCTCAAACAAGAAAGAATAATTGTCCTGTCTTCTGAGTCAGAAGCACAAGATGTAATGCTTCTCCAACTGGTACCCCATCTACAGTTGGGTTAACATAATGCTCTTCTCGCGTGGTGGTTCTGTACAACTGGTTTATTTCTTCCAGATCCAAATAAGTGGCCTCTACAAATCTTTCTCCTTCCTAAGGATCCAATGGTGCAATGACTCTATATTCACCTGATTCAAAAGTCATTTTTCTTGTCTTCATTTTGATTATATCCTGGTTATCAAATGCCCAATCTAATCCAAGTAATAATGGGTAAGGTGTTGTGCCATCTACTATCTCTATTACTTCAAAATTTGCCATAGTGTGCACTCCATCCAAATCTATTGTCACACCTTTAAGCCTTCCAATTGGAACCACTTTGTGTTGATTTGCTAGTTTCAACTGGACAGGTGAATAGCCTAGTGTGGGTTCTCCCATACACTGTCATGTCTTCTTAGGTAAGACATTTACTTCAGAGTCTAAGTCCATTATAATATCTCCCATGTTGAAATCCCCAATATTAGCATTTAGTCTGAATTCTCTGCTTGTCCTTCTTCTTGTGGAGATGATTGATTGTTTTCTGCTCTAACTTCCCTTCTACCTTTGTGTTACATCTTTCTAGAATATTTTGTAGGACCTTAACAAATGATGGATCATTCAATAACTTAACATAGGATTGCAAAAAAATATTTACGGAACTTACTTGCTCTAAAGGTTGTCCTTCACTGGTATGGTCCATTAAGGATGGCCTCTCATACATTGGCGAGTTCTGAGTTTACTGCGCCATTGATGTAGATGCAACATTTTGCTTGAGAAACTCTTGTCTTGCCTCCTTAAATGCTTCCTTTTCTTTCTGCGCGTCAAACTGCTTTTGTGGCTTAGTATTCTTCTTAACCCATTGGTGTTGAGCTGGATCTTGTTTTGTTGCATCATTTCATGTCTTGGCTCCTTCTCGAGTGACTATATTGATGTTTCTCCCATCATCCCTGGCTTATGTAGAAATCCACTAGACATTCTGGTTGTTCTAGTTCCTTTTTTCTTGGATCTTTCCCAAGAGTGTTGGGCAATCTTCTGTGTCATGATTTGTTGCGCAACAATACATACATGTCATTGGTGGAAGTGGAAAATCCCTTGCATAATGTCCTAGTTTTTGGAAATTGTGCCACACTACTGGTCCTCTGCCTCGTCCAAATCCTACTCGGTCTCGTCCTCCACCTCTGTATCCACCTCGATCTCCTTGTGGTGCGTTGTACTGGGGTACCTGGTTATACTGTGGAGGGTTATATTGTGGTTGCACATTATTATACTGCGGTTGCACATTGTTTTACTGCGGTTGCGCATTGTTTTACTGCTGTTGCGCATTGTTGTATGGTGGTGGTACCTGACTGAACTGAGGTGTCGCTTATCCTTTCATCATTTTTTCGTGCACCCTATAAGTATATGAAGTTGTTTCTCTTATCATCTCCATCATTATACAATCCTTATCACCATGCCCCACTGATTTGCAAAAATTGCAATATGAACTTTTGGGCATTGTCTTGTATTTCTGCATCATTGGACAATGATATGGATCATGCCCATGCGTTTTACAAAGTTCGCACCATGGTCCTCCTGTTGGCAAGGGGTTTGGTACTCCTGTTTCCATATACTGCACAAAATTTGGACATTCATTTTTATGGTGTCCTTCTATCCTTCATAGCGTACACCAAACAACTTCTCTTTTCTCTTTGCCCTTATTTTCGTTAAGTTGAAATGTTATATTCTTCAAATCCTCCTTCAACTCCTCTATTGTTGGATCTGTTTGTTGATACTGGTTCTCTTCCAGTTGTAAGGTTGCATGTAGAGCCTCTACCTGAGTTTGGAACTTATGTTGTCTTAACGGGTATTTCAAGTGTGGTAATAGTGAGTTCACAAATAAGTGCCTATGTTGCATGTTAGTAATTGAATATTTCAACTTACCTTTCGGACATTTGAACCTTTGATCAATCTCCCAAACAGACTCACCTAGTTTTTTCCTGATTTCAATCATTTCATTCATGTACTGGTCTTCTAAGCTCTACTTCTGAAATTCGTTTACCAATAGTTTATTCACGTCTACTATAGTCTTTGGTACTCCCCGTGGATTGTTTACATCTAGGCTCATGTATCGGTTGAGTGCGCAGTCTCTTAGTGTGATAGCTAATTGCGCGAGCTTTGTATCCTCGTCTGTGATCTGCTTTGCTTCCCATATCTTCTCACAGATGAATAAGTGTTTTTCAGGGTCGTCTGATGCCTCTCCCCGAAATTCTGGTAATATGATCGTGGGATCATGTCCTGCCATTTTGAACTGTGTTGAACTATTGCCTCTGCGCGGTGTAGATCTTTCAGACGTTTGAACCTCTGATCAATCTCCCAAACAGACTCACCTAGTTTTTTCTTGATTTCAATCATTTCATTCATGTACTGGTATTCTGAGCTCGACTTCTTAAATTCATTTACCAATAGTTTTTTCACGTCTGCGATAGTCTTTGGTACTCCCTGTGGACTGTTTACATCTAGGCTCATGTATCGGTCGAGTGTGCAGTCTCTTAGTGTGATAGCTAATTGCACGAGCTTTGTATCCTCATCTGTGATCTGCTTTGCTTCCCATATCTCCTCACAGATGAATAAGTGCTTTTTAGGGTCGTCTGATGCCTCTCCCCGAAATTCTGGTAATATGATCGTGGGATCATGTCCTACCATTTTGAACTGTGTTGAACTACTGCCTTTGCACGGTGTAGATAATTGACTGTTACTTCCCGAACTTCCCCCAAATGATTTTCGTTGATTGGATCCCTATCCTGTTGCTTTTCTTCCACTAAAATTCGGTTGTCTAAATGTTGGTGTTCTTTCTGGTGTATTAGTCACACATGGGGTTGTGAGTTCCACATTGATGGTGATTTGGATTGGAGTTATGCCTTCCATTCCTGACCCTAGACCTTATGTTTTCCTTTCATATGTTGCACATAGGATTTCCACAATCTGCTCCACAGCCCGAAGATCCTCTACCTCTTCTTCATTGCTTGCCAAACCCTCTTTGTCAGCTATGGCTTTCTTCTTGTTATTCATTTTATATTGGTAGGGTATCCCGTTGCGCGTCTTTCCAGATTCTGTCGTTATATGCTTTATATGGTCTTCTTCCATCATGATTGAGTCCATGGCCTCCTTCTTCTTTCCCTTATCCATCTCCTCTTCCATATCTCAATCTCTTGTTAGTGCTTCCCCCCTTCCCCCATGCACGCAGGGAAGTTTAGTTGTTCGATTCCATGGTAATCACACCATTGTCATACAATAAAATCTTGATTGAAGTATACAATTATCTGATGTACCTACCTTTGGGTCCCTTTAGAAAATACTATTGTGTTGCGATGTAGAACTTCGCGGTATCTACTGCAAATTCGGCGATAAACCTTGCAACAATACTATCTAACCAGAAATTTACTGCACGCGTAAATTTGTTATCAACTTGATGTAACTATGCGATCTCCACAAGATTCCACTCCAGTTGTTTGATTCGATTTGTAGGGTGGTTGTCCTTTAACCTCAATAACCACTCCTACAATAAATGCGGGAAATCACAGAAAAATACCTCATGCAAGTCACTAAACATGTACTTGTTGAGATATTTACATGGTGTTAAGCTAGGGTTTTTGTTGTCCCTCTGCGCAAACTTAAGTTCCCTTATTTTCAACCATATTTCAATTTCTGCATTCGTTGGATTCCATGGCCCGAACATTCCCTTCTATACTTTCATCCTCCGTGCATTTCTTCCACGGATCCCATCCACTCAATCCCGTGCAGTTCCAGCCGACAACATAACCATTTGTTAGATTTCTTTAACTTCTTCTTGGGATGAGCCAGGTTCGGATCTCAACAGGTTTCCAACGAAACCCTAAAAAACTATCGACCCTCCTGGTAAACCATAAGGCAACGCTACGCACAGAGTGCACAACACAGTCTCAACCAAGATAGATTTTATGGGTGAATACAATACTTAGGTGTTTGCAGTATAGGAATGCGTGGGGATATGTGATTGTGTTCTTTCTTCCTTATGCGTTATCCTTGTTAAATATTCAATTACTTTTATGCTTTATTCATCTTTAAATCTATGCATGCATGTTGATATAGCTACCTTAACCATCCATTCATAAGCTAGTGATCAACAAAAAGTAAACATTCATTAACAATCACACAAAACACAAGGTTTACCATGGTTCACCCCCTCCTGGGGCTACCTCCACAAAAATCTAGCTTCTCTGCTCTTTTATTTATTCTACTGTAAAATCTTGGGTTGCGCGCATTACATCCTCAGTAATACAATCAAGATCGAGGGTAAGAATCCTCTGTGAGGCTGACTAGATCACACCAAGCTCCTCGGCCTGTGACCTAACCCTGAAAGACTACCTTACTCGACTCTTCTACATGACTTGTTATCATCGACAACCCACAAATTCATACTAATCAACTCTCTCTGTCATGATCTCTAACGCATGATCGTATCACCCCGTTCCTAGACCTCCTAGGTCCTTATTTATACTATTTTATCGGCTTATAACTATTACAATCTTGTCAAAAACCCTAACCCTATCATGGTTAGGCTTGCCTGCTTGCGTGCCATGTTGCTTTTTCTCTTGCAAGCTGCTTTTCCTTCTTTTTTTGCATGTTGCTTTCTTGCCACCTATTGTGTGCGCTCCAAAAATAGGCCTGCACCCAACACACACACACACACACACACACACACACACATCTCTTTGTTTGTGTGTGTGTGTGTGTGTGTGTGTAAACTCAATATTTTGAAGCATAGAGAGATCACCAAAGTAAATCCATATTAACTTAGGATCTTTTAAATACAAAGAGTTTTGCATCATAATTGTTTTTAATTAAACTCTCGATGCTTAATATCTCAATCGTTTTTTACTTAAACTCTCAGTGCTTAATAGATATAGTGTTGATTTGAATCTACCCGTGCTTTATATATAAATGGAGTAAACTAATCTTGTAGCAAATGGATATAAATGTAGTAAGCTAATCTTATAGCAAATGGACCCTCTTTCATGACACAATACTCCCTAATCTTGTAGTAAATGAACCCTTTTTCATGCCACAATTTTGATGCGAGTCTTGCAAAAAATTTAGGGAGGAGCAAGAGTTTACCACGATTCAAGGTTTCTGCATGGTAGAACAATACCCTTAGAGGTACCCAATTTTAAATTGGCTCATATCATAACAAATTTGATTAGAATTTTGGTTCCATGGAATCATTTTGATTACATTCCAACCACTAATAGAAAGTTTATTACAAGATGAGATGACTTCTATATAAAATACATTGAAATAAAATTATCTTAATTCAGGATTTTTTTTTTATGTACAAACATATTTGCATTTCAAATTGTTTTTAATTTTTTCTTTATGTTTAATAAATTTAAAATAAAAAAGGATTTATACAAATATACATTTCTTTATTTGATTTTTTTATTATAATAAAGTGGTTAATTTTCCACGGTTAATTATAATTAAAACTCCCAACCTAAACCTCCCAACCTGGAATGAAACAGGAATTAAATCCAAATCTAAACATCCCAAATAAGAAATGAAACTCCCAACTTGAACCTCCACATCACCATCCTCTTGAAATTCCTTGATTTGGCGAACTTCGTCCTCAAGATCTTTCATTTTGGCCTTGTCTGCCTCTGGGACAAAATCCTCATAGAATTCGACCGCATCAATGATCCAAGAGGATATCGGTGGCCACCCACCTATTCCAATTGACTCAAAACAATTTTTTGGCAATTTACTATTTTTAGCAGTTTTTTCGGGTCCTGAACTTATGTGGCCATTTTGAGGGCCTAAACGATGTTTTTTCATGATCAAACACCTCAATGAACACCAAAGGCATGATTGAACCTATGAAATGAAGTTCCTCATCAAGAAATTCTCAACGGGCTATCGTGCTCCCAAAACAAAGATCGTATGCAAAAGTTACGACCCCGGGAAGTTGATGTACTGACTTACCCCAACAGGGCCCACATGACTTTTGGTGCTTCATTTCCCAAGGTTAGTTTTTTGGATGTCTAGGGTTTTGGCATTCATGTTTATTGTAAAATGGATTTCAGAGCCTCATTGTACTCATCTTCTTGCGAATGAGCGTAGTCATCACATATGTTCTTAGAGATAAGCTACCACCATTCTAGCAAGCTTGTTTTCAGTCTACATTTTACAATTTCAACATATTTCTTATTTAATAAAAATTAATTTTTACTGTATCTCTGTTATTATTCATTGTGTCTCTATGTTAATATTATAAATATGTGTTTTCATTTCGTTCCGCTCATAAATCCGGATAAGTGGTATCAAAGTAGTCTGCTCCTTGTCGTTTTTTAGTGCATGTCCCCAACGCAGTCAAGGTATAGAGAGTTGGGTTTTGAGCTTGTTTCTCTTGAGGACAACTGATCTCGCACGCCCAAGAAACCATCCATGGTGGGTGAAAAGAAAGACAACGGGACATGAGATCCCTTCAAAATGTTGCCCGAGGAAGCCCTCAAGCGATAGAGGAACGAGATGATGGACAACATTGCACAAATCCTTCGACGACTACCGACAAACGACGCATCCACCTCAAGTGGAGGCACTGCCCCCTTCAAGGTACAGATCAATTTTGATATTCCTATATTTGAAGGTCAAATAGACGCAGATGCGGTAGATAAATGGTTAAACCTTCTAGAAGGGTATTTTTCTGTCCATTGACATAAATGGTTACTCTCTTT
>SNQJ01S0031887.1:48815-65471 GCA_010110895.2 Picea sitchensis | reverse complement strand
CAAAACATCAACGTATATAGATATAACACACCACAACACTAGTATATATATATAAAACACACTAGTGTAGCATATACACTAGCACATCAATGTATACACCAACACACCAACATATACATAGCAACACCAACATACATCACTAGTACACACACATCTCTTTGTGTGTGTGTGTGTAAACTCAAGATTTTTTAAGCATAGAGAGATCACTAGAGTAAATCCATCTTAACTTAGGATCTTTTAAATACAAAGAGTTTTGCATCTTAATTGTTTTTAATTAAACTCTTGATGCTTAATATCTCAATCGTTTTTTAATTAAACTCTCAATGCTTAAAAGATATAGAGTTAATTTGAATCTACGTGTGCTTTATATATAAATGGAGTAAGCTAATCTTGTAGCAAATGAATATAAATGGAATAAACTAATCTTGTAGCAAATGGACCCTCTTTCATGCCAATATACTCCTTAATCTTGTAGTAAATGGACCCTTTTTCATGCCACAATTTTGATGAGAGTCTTGCAAATTTTTTAGGGAGGAGCAAAAGTTTACCATGACTCAAGGTTTCTCCATGGTAGAACAATACCCTTAAAAGTATTACCCAATTTTAAATTGGCTCATATCATAGAAACTTTGATTAGAATTTTGGTTCCATGGAATCATTATGATTAGATTCCAATCACTAATAGAAAGTTTATTACCAGATGAGATGACTACTATATAAAATACATTGACATAAAATTATCTTAATTTATGATTAATTATCTTAATTTATTTTATTTTATTTATTTATGTATAAAGAAATTTGTATTTCAAATTGTTTTTAATTGTTTTTTATTATTTAATAAATTTAAAATAAAAATGGATTTATACAAATATACATTTTCTTATTAGTCCATGTCATGGGACTATAGCAATGAGTTTGCTTTTGATGTGATATTGATGTAACATTAATTTACCTTTTACTATAAATTTGTGTATGTAATTGAATGTTTAACATAGGAAAACAACTATAATAATAAAAATATTTATGTTTCTCATTTCTAATTGGTTGATAGAATTAATGTAGAATTAATTACATAATCAATGAATTTCACCAATCACCACATCTAAATATAAAAAGTTGTACTATATATTTATTATTATGTATTATTATATTTATTATTTAATATATTATTTATTATTATATTTATAATATATTTATTATATTTATATTATATTTATGAATATTATAGTTCCATCCACTGTTTATTATATATTTTGAATAACAAACAACTTTCAATTAGTATCTTTTGTCAAAAAATATTCATTACTTGTATATTTAATTATATTAAGTTTCATTGTTCAACATATATTTCTTAACTAACTAAGAAGGGACTACCTTACCATACAACCCTTGTTTATTTTATTAATAATTAATTTTCCAAATTAATTATAATTAATTATTATTTTTATTTTTTATAAAAACATTGATTTTTTCATCACAATTCAAATATTTGGTTTAATGAATGTTCTGTCATAGGTTTTTGGCATTTTAACTAATAAATAGAAGATATAAGGATATGATTAAATATTGTTGGTTTATATCTACCCATCGTGTGCGCAAATGATAAAACACGGTACGGTGAAATTAATAGAAGATATAAGGATATGATTAAATATTGTTGGTTTATATCTAGCCATCTTGTGCGCAAATGATAAAACACGGTGCGGTAGCGATATGCATATATGAGACAGGATTTTACTTTTACAAATGCAAAATTGATGGGCCGGGTGGGGTGTTGAAATCATAATTTTCAAAGGATGGCTATTTCAATTCCAGTTCACCTTACCCCTTGTTTCTGCAATTCCAATACAGTTTTCTGCAACCCTGTTTCCCTGAAAAAATCACCTTCCAGCTATCCAAACTCATCCGGTCTCTTAACATTAAGGTTTGAACCCAAAGCCTCCCCTAAAACCCTCTGCAGCAATGCAATTGCTTTAGGTAACAGCCCCGGCCTTAACCTGAACCTAAACCTATCCCATTGCACAAGTTCAGGCAGTCGTAACACGAATTGGGTATCCCTCTTCCGCCCCTCAGACAAGAACCGGCAGGCCAGACATGTTTTTGTGAGTAACACTAATGCAACAACACGCTCATTCGGATGGTGGAGGTGGAGAGTTGCAGCCCAAGACGCAGATGATTTTGAAGGCGGAGACAAGGAGGAATACCGGATGGAGATGGAGATGGAGATGGATGAGGACGAGGAGGAACCGGATAATCTCAAGGATCATGAGGTCACCTATGAGATCGCAGTCGAAGATTTCAATGCGGCAGAAAGTGAAACGTTTGTGTCAACTCAAGGATGGGACCCCGAGCTAGTGGTTGATTACAAGATAAATGAAGACGAGTTTCATAAAATTTGCCTTCTTCACTGTGATTTCTTCATCAGGAAGGTACCAGATCCTGATGACGACGTTTACGACTTCAGAGAGGCATGTTTACTCATTTACCATTTTGCTGCTCAAATTACTCTGTTCAATTCAAATGTCCACTCTATATGTATGTATGTATTACGATTCTTCCCTTTACGAAATTGGTGTATTTAAAAGGCCGAATTTTCTGGAACGGGCTGTTTTTCTACAATCCCTTTTGTGTCCAAGAGTTGGGCTTAACGCAGGTTTGAGATTTGATGGTCACCCTGGACTGGACTGTACTGTAACTGTGGATGGATCATTATGAGCCTTTATTGGTTGGAAAATAAATTCATTTGGTCTGAAAACTCAAAGGTAGCTGAAAAATGCGAAGAGTGGCAGATGTTGAAAGAGCACTTGATACACATTTTGATTGCCAAATCGGATACCTTCTTTGAAGATATTCCTGGATGAATCATTTGCACTCCAGAATAAATTCGGTCTAATGCTAATTCTTGATTAATATTTTCACTAACTAAGAAGAGTTGCCGATACCAGGGATTCATTCACATGAAAAACCTGATGCACTTATCTTTTGGACATCTAGAGCCCGATAAATTCTTTTTTTTGATGTTTCTTTTTATGTGTGTTTTGTATTTAAACAAATATAATCGATTCTAATGAGAATGTCACAATGGCTGCAGATGTATGTAACTCCTCCAGACACGGATGTTTATTCTATCCCTGAAGTTGTGGGGGACATGCCTAAGAAGGTAAGCACATAGTATGGTCAAAACACGTTTTAAAGTACCGAGAACTCGTCAGGTGGCAGTTTTGTTCACAGTAAATGTTTTCCTTTATTATAGAAGGTGTGGTTTGTCAAGTAAAAAATATTGTGTCATAGAAAAGAAGCAGTGGCACAAGCAATTCACAGGACAGTCCGTGATCACCAGCACCCATTCTCACATAAGAGGTCATTGAATTTTAAACATAGATAAAAACGTTTTGAAACAGACAGAACACATAGAACACCTTAGGAAGCAAAACAATTATTTGAATTGAATTTCTGTAACACCCCATTTTTAACCCCTTGAATTGCTAAAATTTTGGTATGCTTGTTTAACTATAGACAATGTCATGTCATTGTCACCCAACCATAGGCATTCACTATGCCACTCCCAAACACACTAACCTTTTCTTAGATAGAATGATTCCGGTAAGTCCACACTAGAACCAACAGATAAACCCTAACCAAAAACACCACTGTTGCAGCAACAACACAATACCAAGAGAATATACCTCTACTAATAGAAGCGTACCTTTACCAAAAGAAGCACACAAGAGATGCTCGACAACATAGGTATTCCAACAGAGGACGAACACCTTCAGTAACCACTCACATAACCAGATCAAAGATCAACACACCGATGTTTTCACATGGTAAAACTCCTACAGGGAAACATCCATGGCCTCAGCCAACGTGGCCACTTGGAACAGTTTATTAATGCAAAGAAAAAAGATTACAGAGAGATTTTACAAGAGAGTTTCTCACAATCGATCATCGACAAATGACCCTCCATGCTCTTTAGATAGAGATCATGGACCAATCGGTGTTAAGCCACAGATCAATGGCCATTAAGATCGAGGAGAGTATGAACCGTCGGATCACTCTATGTCGGGAACATATCGTGACCATCGGATTTCCTAACTACAAATGCATATTAATGCACACTAAGAAACACACTTTTACCTAACAACATATTAGACCAACTAGATCTTAACTAACTCCTAAGTGTCTAAATATCCTAACATCCCCTCTTAAGAACAACTTGGGATAGGATTGAAGGATTTACAATAGTGACACAATAGGAGAAGGAAGGAGGCATTAGAGCCTATCCCCCCTTAATGACAACTTCCTGAACTCCACAGACTCTATGAATGAGGATTTGGAAAACTGCAATAAAGAGACTTTGTGAAAATGTGCGCAACTTGATCTTAAACAGGGCAAAAGAGCACTTCAATAACTTGATCATGGATGAGCTTTCTGATGAAGTGCTTAGTGCATGTGTAACTCGATGTGTTTACTGCGTTGATGTTAGGCTGGGTCTTTTAGTAGCTTGATAGCTCACGATTGTCACACCCAAGGTTGGTGGGATGTGATAACGAATCAACCTCTGAAAGGATCGCCGAAGCCCACCAGGCTTCACGACTTCACATTACATTTTTCGGTGCTGTACGGTGAAGAAAGTGCAATAGCACATTTGTTCTTCACAGGCCCAAAGTGACAAGTCACGAACCAGAAGGATGAAAACATAACATGTGGTAGACTTTCGATCATCGGGGTTGCCGACCCAATCTGAATCCAATTAGAAACTAACCAATAAGGAGTCCCCACAGTAATGCTTATCGGTAGTACGAACATGGCAGTATCCTTTTAGCCCTTTCCAATGTAAACTTTCATGGGGTGTTTGCATATGTCGAACCTTAAGACCAATAGGAAAGATCGGGATGGGTATGGAGTCAAGTATAAGGGCTACCAACTAGCTGACGTCTGAGGGGTGGCATCAACTTCAAGGAGAAATGCAATTGGCAGCTTGACTCTTGGTGGAAAGGAGAAAGGGTTGGTTTACAATCGTCCGTAATGACTGACGAAGAAGGTCACAAAGCATGCTTAGGCCAGAGGAAGAAAAATTCCTTCATTGGTTTACAAAACTTGGAGGCCAAGAAAATAGTGCAAAAACCTAAGTCGGTCATTTCAAATTACTTCTTAAAGGCTGGTTTCCATGGACTAAAGTTTTAGTCACTACGATAAGGATAAGGTCATCAACATAAAGGACAAGAAGTATGAGATGGCTTCCTACTTCCCTGGTATAGACATTAAATTCGAGAATGGCCTCTAGAATCGGTGGCAATAAGCTATCCATTTTGGCATATGAAGCTCGGGGAGCTTGCTTGAACCATAAAGAGATTTCTTGAGGGAACAAACAAGGCCTGATTCATTTTGGACATAGCGAGGAGGTTGTTCCATATATATTTCTTCTTGCAAATCTCAGGTGCAGAAGATTGGATGCTTTTATCCATCGATGGACCTCCCATTTATGTGGCTGACAAGGAGCAAAGAACAAAGGCCGGATGGAATTCATTTTTTACTCTGAGGGCAAAGGTTTGTTATAGTCAATTCCTTCAACGGGAAAATCCTTTGGCAACTAATGAACCTTGTCCTCTTTCAATACTTCCATCGATGCATACTTAGTTATACCCATTTGCATCTATTAAGTTTCTTCCTTTGGAGAGGTACAGAATCCCAAGTATGGTTGCCATTAAGAGCGATACTCTTCATTCATTCTTATATCCCAATCTGGATGACTAGACCATAAATGTCTCTAGATAATGAGTCGTTGAAACTTGAGCCAAAGAGAAGAGAAGGCCTGTTGGAGCTGTGAGCGTGTCAGGATCTTTGGTCATGAGGATCACCAAACCAAAGATCCTTAAAGCTGCTTCTCGTGTTGAGCGGACCCATCGAGGCAGTGCCATTTTAGTCTTTGGTTGAGATCAAAGGATCATCGGAGGAGGGTGGCCAGTAGGAGGTGGATTTTCATCCTCAGCATCATCATCTGAAGAAGAAACCGGATCATAAGAAGGCACAAATCTGAAGATGATCTGAGCGAAGGCCTGTCGGCAGATGGGCTTGGAGGCCAAGAGTTTTTCATCAAATTTAACATCTTCTAATAATAATTTCATTACAATGTTTTTGAAGAAGTCTATAACATTTTACATATTCAAAATAACCAAGAAATATATACACTTCTCACTTTAGGCTGCAATGCTTTCCTTTTTCTCATCGGGAATGTGGTATGCTATCACTTAAAATACGGAAGTGACTTACATTTAGTTTTAATTTTTAGTCAAACTTCTTCGATGTTATATTTTAAAACCTTTGTAGAGTCACGATTGACTATGTGTTTACACGTTGATTGCATACTATCTTGGAGCTTAATCCTTAGATTGGATCATACAATTAGCCATTTCTTTTAATGTCGCGGTTCTTTCTCTCGACCAACACTATTTTATTTATTGGAATTGTATATGAGTGATGTATTTGCATTTGGATGCCTTATTAGTCATTAACTTGCAATTGTGTTCACATATTCGCCTCCATTATTTGTTCTTAACCTTTGAATTTGATCTCGGTGCTTTTCTACAAGACCTTGTAGGCCAAAACTTATCAAAAACTTCACTCTTGAGGTTTAAAAAGTAAACCCATGTCTCGTCACGGAAAAGTCATCAATGAAAGTTAAGAAATACTTGCACCAGGAAAAGAAGAGGAGAAGAAAGTGGACCACACACAAATCCGCATTAGAGACAAATTTTGCAAAAGGACCCGAGGTGTGCCAAGGGCACGTTTGTCAAAATTGTCCAGATGATGTTTCTGCTTGAGAACACAGCGAAAGCACAAACACCATCTGCATGAAACAAGAGAAGACCCGGTCACCATCTGGTGATTACATAGATTCTTTTAATGAAGCGATAGTTTTAGATAACCAAACGCTCATGCAAAGAAGTTTGCTCAAGTCATCGCTTTGAGCAATAAAAGCCCGATAAGAAAATTTGATGACTAAAGTTGTCAAACTTGTACCACATCACAGTAATATCATCGGCAATTTCGATTGCAAGAACATGCTTAGGATCTTTTAGATCATTGAGTTACAACTTGGTAAGTGAAAACTTCGGCGTTTTACCTTCACTGAATGAAATGATTTGATATAGATAGAAAGGTTACAAGAAGATTTAGACATAATACATCATTGAAATGACCATTTTTCTACTTGTTGTTTCGGATCCTACAACACTAAGAGATCTCATCACCAACAAATATTTTCTTGATGTTACATTCATTTAAAACCGGAAAAATATGGCTTTATCCTTAATATATGATAAGATGCTCTGAATCAATAAACCACTCATCGGAAAGTAGTAGTAGAGGGGTATTGAAGGGAAAAACTGACAAAAGTGCATGTCATGAGGGAAAGAAGACTAACCAATCTTGATGTTGTGCTTCTTCATGGCTGCTTCTAAAATTTCCATCTTCTTAAAACATTTGAACTCATCATGACCATTTTTATCAAAGTTACAATATATGTTAGTATTCTTATTTTATATTTTGCTCCTTTGTCACCATTAAGATGAAGAGGCACATCTGGCGGGTTTGAAACCCTTAGTTGTTGTTATTTATGAGATCTTCTTAGGATACTTGGGACATTTCTGTTTGGGCAACTAAGGCTTTGTTGAGTCCACGGTGTTAGTCACTCAGGTTGTACAAACTTATCTTCCTCTCTAATCAAAAGAAGCACAAAAGGACTCAAGAGTGGGTTTTACATGAGCTTTCCCTACAACCTCTTTCACGGCATAAAGGTAGATCTAGACACAGTATGCACTACCTGACTTAGAAAGAATAAGATATATGAGCTCTTCTCCCATTTACTATCTTACATTCTTCACATAAGAGTATGAGTGTTTTAAACTTAGATGGAATGATCCTCAAGGCAAGAAAAAATCCTTGGACTCGAGGTGGTTTGATTTTCTAATTTTTTGTGCTTGAATAATATTGATTTACCAAATGCAGTTTCCAATCGTGTTCCAAGCTTCTTTGGTCATCAATTTCTTTAAGGTGGTACCTTAAATAATGAGAGATAGACATTCCGATTAGTCCGATAGCCGTCATTCCTATTATCCCATTTGGCTTTCTTATCATCATCAGGTGGGGTTGTTTCCGTTCCAAAGATGTCCGTCTGAGGCCTTTGCCTAACTAATAGTAAATTTTCCATATGGGATTTCCATTGGAAATAGTTGTTACTGGTAAGAAAGACAATACTTATAGAATCCATATTAAATAACCGCCAGATAATGCAAAGTTTAAAGCTGAAACCAATGATGCGGATGGAAGATCTCGAGAAAAGTTATCGGTTTTAAAAAAACGACAGCAGCGAACTTCCATTCTTGAGTTATGCCCTTTAAAAGACATAGCGATAACCAAATGACCGCATTGATAAGCGTAAACTACTATGAAGTGACCCACTTTTATAAAGAGAAATGGGGATCACTTTTACAATGAAATTACCTTATATGAGGAAAAGTTGCATACAAAATCATTAACTCACAATATAAAATATATAAAATTGCATATAGTAGTTCACTTTATTTGAAGTGAAATACACTTACAATTTTAGCATGAACTTTTTCAAAAAACAACAAAAGACTTGAACTCAAGACCTCTTACTTAATAAGACAGTTTTAACCAAATGGTACAACAAAACATATTGTAATGTTCCGGAAGGAGGATTGGGGTGTTGTTGTTGTTGTGGAAGGCGGCCTTGGAGAACTATGCTAAAAAGTCTTTTACAAGAAAAGACAATTTAAGCCTACATTGACAACAAAGGTTAGATCTAGTTATCTTACTGGAAGATGCACCTTTCTATCACAATTTTACGGTTGCCGGATTACCTGGTAGCGAGGTAAAGAGCATACATGAGATCTAAAGAGTAGCAGGAAATAAAAATAAACGAAATAAAATCAAATAAAACTTTTGTAGAAATTAAAAAAAATGCGTATTCGGGCTTTATATCTCTGGATCTGACTGTAATGGTGATATCTTGGGCAAACAAAAACCTTTTAAAGTGAAACGAAAAATGTTCTGAAATGAAGCCAGTGCTCAGGGTGCAGTAGAATGATCCTCTCGTATTATAAATGTCGAATGCCGGAAAATGGAGATGAAACCTTCGGCTTTGAATACCGATCCACAGCAGGCGGGTCTTCAAGCAGAATACGATACCATGTTCGTAAACACTGGTATTCCAACAGAGTATGAATACATTTAGTAACCACTCACATAGCCGGATCAAAGAGACGAACACCTTCAGTAACCACTCACATAACCAGATCAAAGATCAACACACCGATGTTTTCACGTGGTAAAACCCCTACGGGGAAACATCCACGGCCCCAGCCAACGCGGCCACTTGGAACAGTTTATTAATGCAAAGAAAAAAGATTACAGAGAGATTTTACAAGAGAGTTTCTCATAATCGATCATCGACAAATGACCCTCCATGCTCTTTAAATAGAGATCATGGACCAATTGGGTGTTAAGCCACGGATCAATGGCCGTTAAGATCGAGGAGAGTATGAACCGTCAAATCACTCTATGTCGGGAACATATTGTGACCGTCGGATTTCCTAACTACAAATGCATACTAATGCATACTAAAGAAACACACTAAGAAACACACTTTTACCTAAGGACATATTAGACCAAGTAGATCTTAATTAACTCCTAAGTGTCTAAATATCCTAACAAGAGAGATACCAGAAAGACTGAGATTACACCACGGCAACTGCTGCACTACCCTCTCCAGACTTGCGCCTCCTACTGCAACTACATCTGCTGCAGTTACTGCTCCTTATACTTATTCTGCCAGTGAACTTTTTCCACAGGGCCGACCTGTCTTTTCTGGCAAATATAATTTACTTTGACTTTTTCTGGCAGGTCTGACTTCTCTTTCTGGGGTTTTCTATGTCAAGATGCATTGTATGCATGCACATACTCCCAAAAATGTTGATGATTACAGCTGCGCGAGACATTCTCCAGGACACAAACCTTAGAGAGAGCCCCTGAGAAGGGTGTGTGGTTCCTATCTGAGACAGAGCTGGAACGTAGAGATGGCCTCCTCCTTACAGAGAGTTGAGAAGAACTCCAGATGATTCTCCTGTGTAATGCAGTGAGAAAGGAGATCTTCAGAGTTGGACGTGCCTGTAGCTGAGCACAAGGTAACGTGTGAATTCCCAAAGAGCTGGGTGCATCATCATCAGACAAAGATGAAGATAATGTATTAGCCTCCTCCGAGCAGAGAGTTGATGATGAACTCCATATGACTCTCCTGTGTAATGCAGTGGGAAATAAGATCTATTGAGTGGACGTGCATGTGGACGAGCACAGGTAAACGTGATCCTAGTGGCTGAGCACTAGTGAGAGTGGTTCTTCTGTGTAATGCAGTGAGCCAGAGATATGGACATCCCTATGGATGTGCCCCTAGTGGCTGAGCACTAGTGGGTGTATGAGATCCCTTGCTATATTGTTCAAGAGTCAGACCTGCCTGTAACCCTAATTGTAATGTAAAGGGAACAGATCGACCTCACCTTAATGTAATTGATAATTAATGTAAAAGATAATTAATCTGATTATTATTAATTATATTGTGAGTTAGAGAGGTCGGCCCTGTTGTGCCAATAGACACTTCTGTTGATAGGTCAAGTCTAATATAAGTAAAGGTAAATTCTCCATCGAGGAATCATATCTTTTGTGTGAGTTTGGAAATTTCAGCAAGTACATCTTCTTGGGAAAAGTGCACACCTCTCTTGGGTGCTAGTCTTCTAGGGTTTGTGAGCACCCTCTTGTGTGCTAGGTCTTTATGGTGGTGGAGGTCTTTCTCTTGAAGAATATAGCAAAGGATTGGCTAGGTTTTCTTCCCTTGTTGAGAAGGGTTTCCAGAATACTTATTGTGTACTTGTGCATGGTGTTTCTTCTTGTGATCTTGGTTGCTGTAACCAATTGTTTATGGTTTAAGTAAAATGCTAAAATGCAATGAACTTCATGCTTAAGCCTAGCTTATTGAAAAATCAACAAAAAATAGTTGGTGATGAGGAAGGATGCATGTTGAATGTACCCCTGATGAAAAAATTTGGAAATTAAGACGAGAATTGCTGGGTGTTAACAGGGCTAGAGATGGATGTGTACATGATACAACCCATTTGCATGTTGGATACAACCTTGATGGAATTCCATCCCATTCTCCTGTGTAACGCAGTGAGAAAGGAGATCTGCAGAGTTGGACGTGCCTGTGGTTGAGCACAAGGTAACGTGTGAATTCCCAAAGAGCTGGGTGCATCGTCATGAGACAAAGATGAAGATGATGTATTAGCCTCCTCCGAGCAGAGAGTTGATGATGAACTCCATATGACTCTTCTGTGTAATGTAGTGGGAAAGAAGATCTGTTGAGTGGACGTGCCTGTGGACGAGCACAGGGGAACGTGATCCTAGTGGTTGAGCACTAGTGAGAGTGGTTCTTCTGTGTAATGCAATGAGCCAGAGATATGGACATCCCTATGGATGTGCCCCTAGTGGCTGAGCACTAGTGGGTGTATGAGATCCCTTGCTATATTGTTCAAGAGTTAGACCTGCCTGTAACCCTAATTGTAATGTAAAGGGAACAGGTCGACCCCACCTTAATGTAATGGATAATTAATGTAAAAGATAATTAATCTGATTATTATTAATTATATTGTGAGTTAGAGAGGTCGGCCCTGTTGTGCCAATAGACACTTCTGTTGACAAGTCAAGTCTAATATAAGTAAAGGTAAATTCTCCATCGAGGAATCATATCTTTTATGTGAGTTTGGAAATTTCAGCAAGTACATCTTCTTGGGAAAAGTGCACACCTCTCTTGGGTGCTAGTCTTCTAGGGTTTGTGAGCACCCTCTTGTGTGCTAGGTCTTTATGGTGGTGGAGGTCTTTCTCTTGAAGAATATAACAAAGGATTGGCTGGGTTTTCTTCCCTTGTTGAGAAGGGTTTCCAGGATACTTTTTGTGTACTTGTGCATGGTGTTTCTTTTTGTGATCTTGGTTGCTACAACAAATTGTTTATGGTTTAAGTAAAATGCTAAAATGGAATGAACTTCATGCTTAAGCCTAGCTTATTGAAAAATCAACAAAAAATAGTTGGTGATGAGGAAGGATGCATGTTGAATGTACCCCTGATGAAAAACTCTGGAAATTAAGACGAGAATTGCTGGGTGTTAACAGGGCTAGAGATGGATGTGTACATGATACAACCCATTTGCATGTTGGATACAACCTTGATGGAATTCCATCCCATATCTACAAACATACTCAAAAACAAAGGAAAAAATGACAAAACCATAGGATCTAACATTGTCAAAGAAAAAATGCTAAAAATAGATGAGCTCAATTATAAATTAAACCTAAGCATCTCCTTTTACTAAGTTTGAAGGGTTTAGATTATAATATTATATTTAATCTTTATAGTTATATATTCAGAATCATGAATGGTATTTCCTATGTTTCATGGTATTTGTTTTGCATATATATCACGTATATGTTTTTATGTTCATAGGAAAATGTGTCATATTGAAGATTTTCTAAAAATTTGTCATATCTGTTTCTGAATCTTATCCATATCTATATACTTTATAACTTTGCTAAAAACTATTAGTTGGGTTATATAAGTCAAAAGTTTAGGTTGGTTCAACTGGTTGTCACCAATGTTGCTGGGCATTTGGCTAGTTCCGTGCTAGTAGGTGCCTGGTTTGAATCCCCTTGGGTATGGCATAGTAGTCTACACCTATGGGTGTGCTAAGGATGCCATCCACAAGTGTGGGGAAGCATTCCTTGGGTTTCCCCAAAAGGTTTTCTTTGGAAAAAGAAGAAAGTCAAAAGTCGATATTTTAATAGATCATGTGAAGATTGAGTGCTGCCTATGAGAAGTCACAAGCTACTCAAAACTAACGTATGGATTAATCAACTATAACCTGTTCAATTGTATATACTACTAAAGTGATTTCTTTTCAGATTGATCTTATTGATAAGAAGACACATAACTGATAGAGTTTATATAACTAGAGTGATAATTTACATGTCTTTAGGTAGTGTTGATTTATTAGGCATTTAGACAATTCCGAGCTTTACAATGTAAAGGAAGTTTCTATAGGGAAGAAACTTCTTGTGTAATAGGAGAGCTAAAGATTTGGGTCTTGTTCAGAAAACATATGAAATGATGTTTTCTGGACTCAATCTAGAATGTTTAGCTTCTGACACTATATTAGAACTTGCCAATCTATATCACACCATTGTAATTTATTTCGTCTTATGTTTAACAAGTATGGAAAGGTTTGTAACTGGTAACCTTTCTTTAGTTGCTTTTTAACAAGTTTAAAGCTTATCTTCTTTGTTTACAAGGAGGAATAAAAACATATTATTTAGATACATGTGAAGCATCGTTTTAGTGTATTTGGCTAATTTTGGCTACTTCCTCTTTATTGCAGTATGCTCGTTTGAGGAAATCTAATTATGAGTATGTCCATGTTACCGAACCACCAATAGATCATCCTCGGGATCCACTGTGTAAAACAGAGATGGAAGTGATGAAGGCATTGCTCTACACATCATCTCCATCAATTGGTTTGCTTGCTTATGTTTTGATTTTCTTTATTTTATCTTATGCTGTAGTTTTTTGACATCTGGTTGTGTCTATAGCTGTATAGAAATTGTGTTTCCTATGTTACAGATCTGCCTCCATATCACCATATAAATACAATTTCGTGTGTGTATATATATGTTGAAGACAGATGGTTAGCATGCAGTGCATTATACTGAGATTCTAGGAGAAATTGGTACTACATTCTTTAAATTGGGTACCTTGAGTAAGAAGACAAAGTATTATCAACACCAAACCTCCCTTGTGGCAAAAGTCACACATGCTCAGTAACATTTGATGTTCATCACCATTATCCATGCACCAAAAGCAATGTTGCTTATATTGCCGAGGGCCCGAAAACAAACTTATTGGAAACATCGGGGAAAATATTGGCAGACTTGAAAATTACAAAATATTCATTTTTCTCAATTTTTTTGAACATCTAAAGTAACAGCAACATCAAATAAATGCATTGCCACATAAATGTGAAAAGAAAACTGATATATAAGATGTCAAGTGATACATCACACATTGATCCTGAATCCTGTCCCGACTCCCAAGTCCCTAGCATTGACTCTTGACTCTCTTACAATGGACTGGCAATGGACTGTACAATCCTTCTATCTATTATTGGGTTTACTGGTACAACAATGTATGCATATTCTAAGGAACCTAGCTACCTCTTCTTTCATTCTGGGGCAGTGCACATATCTTTGCAAGTTGGCTATTATTTTTCCAATATGAAAATGACTTACAACTTTGTAGCTGTGAGCATATCCTATAAGTTGTGTCTTTTCACCTTTAGGCACACACAACTTATCCAACTTGTACAACACATCATGGAAATATCAGTCTGCCTTGCTGTCGCCTTCTTCATAAACTTGGCCTCACAGCTGTTGAAATATCTCCTTGGAGTCCTCATCCTCTGTATCCTTTTTGTATGCTTCATGGGTGAAAGGTTCCATGTGCATAAGAGTGCAAAAATCTGTAATATTAAGTGTAGGTGGTCTTTACAGTGTGTTTGTGGCTTCTTTATATTTGATAATGAGATGAAAAGTTAAAACGTTGCAAAAATCCCATCCATTTGTATTGTCTTGCTTGTTGAAGTTTACTCTGGGCTTTCAAGTATTGGAAATGCTAGTGATTGGTGTGGATGATGGTCTCCTTGCTTCTACTTAATAACCCGTGCCAAGGAATAGCGTTACTTGGCATATGTCGGGTAGTTCTGGACTGGTCTGTGAAACAACTCGTAAGGATAACATACTGACTTATCTCCTTTCTTTAGAACTTCTCCCGTAGCATACTCACTTGCATCTGTGTTCACTTCAAAGGGATTTTGCCAATCAAAGAATGCTAGGATCGTTACTTGATTGATCTTACGTTTTGGTTCAAAAATCTCCTGCTGATTTTATATTTTGGTTCAAAAATCTTCTGCTGATTCTTTCCCCATTGGAAACTCTTGGCATTGTCTTTTATAGCATGAGGTGGATTGTCCACAACTAAAAATAATTGTATGAGCTTCTTGAAGGTATTGGTACGCTCCTACAAATCTCTTTGCTTCAGTAACATTTGTAGGTGTTGGCCATTTGATGAATCCATCTTTACAGGATCAATCTTGAGTTATTCTCCACCAATCTTTAGTTATCAACTCACATTTCTTAAGGTTTTACAACAACTGATGTTTACTCAGCGTCTCTAACACTTACATCCAATGTGAGATATACTCTGTATTAGGTGGAGTTAAAATTAATATATTGTCCAAGTACACTATTACAAATGAGTCTAGGTAGGGATACAGTGCATTATTTGTCAAATACATAAATCTAGTTGGTGCATTCATATAGACCATGCTTTGTCTTTAAGGCAATCTTCCAGTTGTCTTCTTCTCTAACTTGCAGCTAATGGTAGCCTGATTTGAGATCTAGTTGGGTGAAGTTCTTTGCATGCTGCAGTTGGTCGAACTAGTCATTGATCCTTGACAATGGGTACTGATTCTTGAGGGTAATCTTGTTATTAGCTTTGTAGTCAATACATATTCTCCAGGCTTGGCTACTGATTCTTGAGGGTTCTACTCTGATGGGTGACCCAAAAGGTGAAGTACATACACAATATTATGTCTTGTCACTCCAATAGGGCAGCAATTGCTTCTTCACTTCATCTGCTTCTAGCATGGACTGCCTATATAGTGAACAACTGTATTTTGTGCTCCACTTCTCTATTAGCTGGTAGACCTTTAGGCTGTTGGAATACTTTTCGGTAAGCTTGCAAAAGCTCCTCTAACTAGTGTTTTTGCACTTTTGTGCATCCCTCTAGAGATGCCTTCACTTCTACTGATTCATCTCCTTGCTAATTTGTCTCCAGAAGACTAGTGCAAATTGCCTACTTGAGCTAATCAGTGTCTCTGCTTGCTTGGCACTTACTAGAGAGATCTTGTATTTACCTTTGTGTGCATTAATTATTAAGGATTTTCCATCCTTGAACAGGGGGTATTGTTTTGCTCTCCTCATGAGGATAGCATCCCTCATGCACATGTATGGGCTTCGAAAAACTCCAATATACACTTCAAGTGGCATTACATCTAACACCTCTTCCTTTTGGCCGGTTCTGTACGGAAACGGTTTTTTAGATATAATGGTGGTAGATGTGCATTAATTCATTCCGTACAGAACCGGTCAAAAGTGGTTTGATGAGTCGAATTGGACCGGTCGGGGCTCAGAACCGGTTGGACCGGCTGGTTTTACCGGTTCCGGTTCGGTTCTTGTAACACTGATGTAGATCACCCAAATTCTTCATAACTACATTTGGACTCTTGGGAGAAATTTCAAATTGAATGCCTTGTTTTCTAAATTCTGTAATGTACTTTTGTACACTTTTCCCTTGTCTTTGTTGGCTGTAGTGCCAATGAATCCTCTGGTCCTCTTCATACCCAATAGGATAAAATTGAGACACAATTAGGTCTTTGAATACCTCCCTCTTAGTTATTGGCGGAGCACCCTCTA
>SNQJ01S0031887.1:37511-48805 GCA_010110895.2 Picea sitchensis | reverse complement strand
TACACTTTGTTTAGTGTCGGAGGAATGGCCCAGGGTGGGGAATAGTCCAGGCTCAGCAATCAGGGACAATCATTCCTTAGGGCAGACTCATTCTCTCCAGGTTACACTTTGTTTAGTGTCGGAGAAATGGCCCAGGGTAAGGAATGGTCCAAACATTTTTTAGGGTTTATACATTTTGTCCAGGGTGCACTTTAATTAGTGTAGGAAGAATGGCCCAGGGTGAGAAATGGTCCAGACTCAGAAATCAGAAATAATCCCTCTTCCTTGTTTGAGAAGAATGGGGTAGATAGCCCATTATTGATATTCTATATTGAGGGCAAACATTCTTTCAGATCTCACAGACGTGAGTGAAAGATTGGCCCAGATGATTCAGTTTTTATCATAACATTGTTTCTATGCAAGTTGCTATCAGATGCTTGTTATGAAGAATATATGACAGTAGATATGCTACTGTGGTGGATTTGTTCCACTATTTGTGATTATGTTTCACAGTTTGAGTAGTTGCGTACTACCTGAATAGACACAGGTGTGTTTTATTAATTGATATTGTACCAGTTGTCATAGGAGATTATCCAGTTGGATAATAATGACAGGTGCTCGTAGTGCTACCAGTTGAATGGTCTGTTGTGCTCAAGACCATACCTCCCTAGCTAGGAGGGAGTGTTAATATTATGATAGCTTCGGGAGGTATGAACCTCTATTGTGACTTATGACAAGACTAGAATCCTCCGGAAGGAAGCAAAGAATTGAAGGAAACCCTAGACAAGTTGTCGGTTGGACAAATACATTTAATATGAATTTATTGATACCTAGAAGGAGAAGTCGGCCCCAGTTAAATTGCCCAGATTACTATAAATACAGGGCACCAGTTTTCATTATTCATCATCTCAGCAGTTGCAGTGAGAGCTAAATCTGCATAGGCAGTTGCAGGCAGCAACAGTTTGGTGCGCAAGTTTCTGGGAAAGCTGGGAAAGTGGTGCGCTAGCTTCTGGGTGGGATCATCTGTTCAACTTAGTTTCTATTTCTTGCTTGGTGCAATTAGCCTCTCTTGGCTATTGGATTGCTACTAGGATTCTCTTCTCAGTCAAGGTCAAGGTGCTCGGAGGGTGGCTTTGGCCAGTGGTTGGGTGACGAGGGTATCGTCAATGGTAAAACGAGCACAATCTTCTATATTCTAACAGGTTCTTCTATTACCCTGGTAACCAGCTCATCCAAGTCACCTCTTTCTAGGATATTAAAAACCCTAGCCTTCCAGGCATTGAAGTTTGAAGCCTCTTCAAGCCTATCTTCTGCTTTGACTGAAGATGAAGCCATACTGAAAACAAGATCTGATATAAAACAAGCTTACTGCTGATCTGCAAAACAAACCCTTAGATGTGGATCTACGCAGGCTCAAAAGTCTGCCACAATTGAGCTCGTTTCATGCCCTAAGCTCTAAAACCATGTTAGAATTTAAAGGCAAACAAAAACAACAATATCTTTTTGACTTTTGTTTACTACTGTAGTTAGAATCAACAATCAACAATATCAATTTACAAATTCTGATATAAATTCAATAACAAAAATAATACAATGGATCTGAACATTACTAAACATGAACATATCTGATCATTAGCAAAACAAGAAACAATTCTGAACATTAACTTGAACAAAGAACAAAATCTGAACATTAGCAAAACATATCTGAGCATTACCTTAACCAAAAATAAAGAATAGATTTACTTGATGTACTTATTGCTGTTCTCTTTTTTGTATGCTCAGAAAAAGATAATAATTGGCATGGATCAAACCCTAAAGGGTAGATCTTCATCATGATCTTGTGGATAGATTTTGCCAACAAGACTTTAGGGTAAATATCAAAAAATTTAATCAGCAAGGCAAACTAGGCTGAGACAAGGACACTACTGTCCAAAAGAAAAGCCATTTACAACCTTAACAAAATTGATCAAACCAAAACAGCAGGGGCAACAACATAGGTGGCACCAAGGAGACATCGACAACTCAAGAAGGTGACAGTACCATCAGGAGGACACACAAAAGCCTGGGAAAGACCCTTAGGGGTCAGCAAGAGAGGGCCGCACCCTATACCAGCCACCAAGTAGAGGGACGAACTACTAAGGAGGGAGTCGTAGCACTGTTCCAGACCAAAGGAAGAGGCTGCACCCCTTACACCAGCACAATAAGCTCCAAACCAACAAGAGAGAGAAAACCCAAGGAGGCCGCACCACAAAGACTAAACTGAAGCAAGGAGGGCCGCAGCAAAAAAATAGACCAAGTGAGCTAAAGGAGGAGGAAGAATGAATTGTGTGTAAGAGTGAGGGGGTGAGGTTCCATTTTATAGTTTAGGTAGGGGTTAGGGTTAATTAAACTAACCCTATCTTTTAGGGTTAATTCAAACCCAATAATAAAACAAATAAAAAATAATTAATATTTTAATTATAAAAGTATTAATTAGAAGGTCAACAAGTCAAAGTGACTAGAAAAGACCAACATCACATAGACATTAAGAAGGACGTGTCACAAGAAAGGGGAGACAACAAGACAAAGTCAAAGGGGTCTTCTTTAATGGCAAAATGTCCACAAGGGTCTCATGATAACTTATAAGCTTTTATCATCCCAACGTAAGAGGAATGTTACTGATGTGATCATGTCCTTCTTCTTAACTGCTCCTAGGTCTCATGGACCATCCCGGGAGAGAAGAAGATCACACATCATCTCGTCTTGGCATTTAACCAAGAACCACCTGGTCCTAGACCAGGATACCCCAGAACACATCTGGGGGCCCTAGATCACCACTAGAGTCTTATCCACCAAGGTACACAACCAAGGATCAATCCAAGCACAGAGCAAGGATTCCCTGGAACACATCCAAGGGCCCTAGAACATATCTAGGGAGTTACATCATCAAACTGCTTGGTCCTTGACCAAGAACCCCAACAATACACTGGGGGCCCTCAATAGGGACTTTTGCCATGGCTCTAACTGTTTGGTCCTAGACCAAGAACCCTAGGAGTGTACCGGGGGCCCTAGATCTTAGCTAGGGTCTTATGCTATCCTCTCGGAGAATGGCTCTTGCAGCTGCTTAATTTTAATAGACGTCAGTGTGCAATGATTAATTACGACTAGGATATAATATTAGAAGCACACTACTCACATTAATAAAATCAAGCTGTGAAATAAGAACAAACCTATAGTTGTATAATCACAACATAGAGGACCATGGAAACATGATTTATCCTAGAGAAACTCAAGAGGAAAAAGTTTCAGCCATAAATAAGCACTATGCCTTGCTCACAATGTAAAACACAAAGAAAAATAATAACTCACTAACAAATAGAGATTGTCCCTGATACAGGGTAGTACAAGGGCACCTTCTTCCTTTGCAGTGCTCTGATATCCCACTTCTTTGCACTGCTTAGTTAGGGAACATAAAATTACTACAATAGGAACATAACTGATTTCTCTCCCAGTGGTTGAGGTTTTAACACCTTAGTTGTTAGACCTGTTGCTGTCCTAATACACACTTGCAAATGTGAGCAAAGTCCAGCTCACTTAGTGTGTCCTTGAAGGCACAATGCCTAGGTTCACAGTCCACACTGTCACCTTGACTGGAACCTCTTCCTTCTAGGCTTACTCCTAGGGAAGCCAAGGGGGGTAGATCCTAGTTTCTAGATTNTCCTTGGAGGCACAATGCCTAGGTTCACAGTCCACACTGTCACCTTGACTGGAACCTCTTCCTTCTAGGCTTACTCCTAGGGAAGCCAAGGGGGGTAGACCCTAGTTACTAGATGTGATTTAACTTTGAAGTTCTAGGAGTTAATTTTAATTGATTAGAAGTTTGGGGGGAGTACTAGCCTATGATGCAAAGGCAACAAATGCAAGATGCACAATTACTTATGTTAAGCAAACCCTTCCCTAAGTCAACTAAGACTAGTGCCTAAGGTTGGGCAAAGGGGTCAACTATGTTTAAGGAGGTTGATTACAAAGGATTACAAAGATTACAAAGTTACAATTATCTTACAACCAAGCTAGATACAAGTATAAACATCAAGAATGAAGATGTTACACAACTATAAGCAAAAATACAAGATAGACAAGATATACATAAATAAGTTCATCAAATGCTCAAGTGTGAATTCAAAGACATTCAATATATAGAGATCGTTCATGTAAGGCCAAGCATGCCCCAATAGCACTTACTCTATTGGATTGCTTTTCAATGGCAACCACTAAAGCAATCAAGATCCAACAAGATGATGCCTCCAAGTGGGATGCACTATCTCTTGTTGAATCACACCATAAAGAGCAATAATAAAAAAATATGAAGTACTTGAAAAGCAATTGCTCAATTTAAAATTAAAGGATCTAACACTTAGATAATTAAACCACAAGATTGCATAAAAATGGAAAGATAAATGTGCTTGCAACTAATGTGTAAACAACCATAAGATGTAACCAATGAGTGATTGCCTACAAGACTAAGTGGTTAAGAGTTGTTTAAAGATTTTATAAATTTTAATTTACCCTCCTAGCTAAGTGTTGAACCTTAATCCTCCTCCCCCTATTGTCAAATGGCTGCTAGATGCTCAAGATAGTAAGGCAACGAGGCCCACCCTAGCTGTCACAGTCAGCCCTAAGAATGGAGTTTTTACAGAAATGACACTCCTTTGTGCCGTGAGACCGTCCCCGTCCTTCACCTTCCATTGCCCTCCTCCATTCCCGTTTTAGATGGTGAAGATGGTGGATTTTAGGTGTCCTAGTTGGTCTAATTTATTGTTATGACTTAGGACTAAGTCTTAAGATGTGTTGTGAGTGTTTTAAATGAATTTTAGGTATCCAAAAACTGTGAAAAATGCCCAAAACCGAAACTTAAAATGGCAGTGAAAATGTGTTTGTAGATTATGAAAATGAAGCAAAGTACCACATCTAAAGCATGTAAAGAAAGCTGAAGCTAAAGATTTATTCCATTGTCATTCATCATCCATGTATGTGTGAAATACTTGAAGGAAATAAGTGAAATGAAAGACAAGAATAGCTTGTCAAACAAAACAGAAAATGCTTTAGACCATAACCATTTAACCATGTGATTTATCCCATTTAAGATAGCATGCTAAAATGAAAGTATTTGCTGAAACCAAAACTAGAGCATGCCAATAGAACTATGCCTTAAAGGTTTAAAGTAAGATGAATATACGTGTGATGTCTACTCTAGAAGATATTAACCATGTAAACCATAATAACCATCAACACATTATTACAGTCCTAGCCACACAACCTTGTCCCAATGACAAGTGGGGCAAAAAATAAAAGAATGCTGAAATAAATCTATGTCCTAGCCCAACGATATTGGGGGGTTGGCTGAGCCAATCTCTCTCCCAAGGTGTAGGCAACAAACTAACTCTAAAAATGATTTACAATGGATGAATAAGAACAAGAGAATGCAAGCCTCAAGGGAACTTCCCGGGGGCTTGCTACAATGCTAGAAAAGAGTGGAGGAAAGTGGGAAGTCGTTAACCACTCAAAGAAGGCTGTTTTGGAGTGTTGTACGAGTGAATTTGGGCAGCATATCCCTTGTTCCTGGTAAGAATCTGCAAAAACCAGCGAGCTAATGCTTGCTGGAAATGCTGCACAATACAAAAAAAATGTTACGAAAAATTTCTGTTTTTTAGGCAAAAATTTTTCACATGAAATCTCCAAATAAAAATGAAATTAAGTGACCTATCTAAGATGATTATCTACTGAAATATGTAATGGAAATGAAACAGAAAATTAGATTAGACAAGGCAAGGAGTTTGTATGGGCTTTGAGGGAAGACTCCTCCTTGAGGCTATCCCAACAATCCCTTGAGGCAAACCTGCAAAACTCAAGGCAAATTGTGAAGCATGGAAATAGATAACATGCATAGATAACTAACAATTTGAAATACTTCACACTATTAGCTATCCAACATATATAAACCAACAAGAAAGCTCTTTGCCAATCTACTCAAGTAAACTACCTCACCTAAGGATCTACTCAATGCTACCAATAAACTCAAATCCACAAAGTCACCTCATGTGTAAGAATGCAACCTGAAAACTCTTGGTGATTCCAAATCCTCCAAAGCTTTATTAAATCCAAATTGGAGAGTGTTGCAACAACAAGTTGGTCCAAGACTCTCAAGAGAAAAATGAAATGATGCAAGATGGCAAGAACAAGAGAAGTGGGGCGAATATTCAATAGAGTAACACTAGCTCAAAGAATGGTGAAGAAATGAGGGGCTGAGGGGTTGTATTTATACCCAAGGAGGCAAAACGACCCCTTTTGGATGCATGCCAAGTGTTACATCCCAGCCCAAGGTGAGAATCTCAAGGAGGGGGGCGCACCATATTAGGGTTTTGGCATGGATTGAGGATGTGGATGGGTGAGGTGGAGCGTGGGACCAAGTGAGGGTGAGGTGGTAGGCTAGGAAGGGCGCACCACTAATGGGAGGGGCCCACCCATCAATTAATTTGGGTTTTCAAAGGTTTCCATGTGAGGGGGGCGCAAATCCCCCTAGGGGGCGTGAGGAAAAGGGTGAGTGAAATGTTTAGGGAGTGTGTAATGGTTAGGATGTGGTTTGGGTAGGTTAGGGATGACCTCTCTTGCCCTTTTCCATCATTCCTAAACAATAGCTACTGGAGGATGAGACCATTAGAATGCCCTTCACCACTTAGGAGGAATTATTGTAGGTGTGAGGGAAAAACTCAAGGGAAATTAATAAGGCTGAAAAGCCCAATCTATATCCCGAGGATAAAAAACCCTTGGTGAAAGGAACTCTCCCAATGAAAACATCCCAAGGTACTTGACCTAACTATGATCCATGTAGACCTATTACATTATTAACCCACACAGGGGTGCGGAAACTCAGTTTACAAAAATTGTGCTGGAGGCATAAATTGCCCAGTAGAACCAAACTGTCTTTGACATATTTGCATCTGATGAAGCATATCTTCATGGCACATGGAGTTGACCCCCTAGTTGAATAGGCGGTCAACAAGACCCTTGCAACAATGTCAGCTTGAGCTTGAGATAATTTTTCCATTCATAGCAGACACCTTTCTTCCTTCTCATCTAGATCTCAACAGAGAGAGGCCTCTTCTAGGCAACAAGTTGCATCTATATCTTCCAATGCTTCTAGATCTTTGAGTACCTCTGATCTTCTAGTTCATCCGGATAGTCCTCCATTAGGAATTTCTTCCCTTCAACGTCAGATCGTAGGAGAGATCCACCTACTATGACTACAATTTCATAGGTTTGCAACTTCTCCTCCCCATTAGTAGGCAATGACACCTCAAGACCTTGAGCACATTCTCTAGGCACTTTCATGTTGAGAAATATAGCTTAGACAAGAAATTCTGCATAGGCTTTGTGTGAACATGTGAGAAGTAGTTCGAGATAATTTCTATTTTCGAAAAGTAATTATATTTTGTAATTCATTTTAGTAAAAAAGTGAAAAGTCTTATATTTAGTTGTTGAGTCTAAAAGGTGTATTTCATGCACAATGACTTAGACTAGGAGTAATCTAAAAAACAGATTAGGGTTTTGTTTTTAGCTAAAACTTTAAAGATAGGTCAAGTAGAGGGTTTACATATAGTTGAACAATTGAGTTAGTAGAGAGAGAGAGAGAGAGAGAGAGAGAGAGAGAGAGAGAGCAGGGATTTAGGTAGAGGCAAATTTGGACAACAAGCAGGGCCGTACAATATAGATCCATACAGTCATACGAACAGGCCGTATAGTCCGTAAAGTAGGCCGTACTTTTTCAGTAGGCTATATCGCTCAGTTCAAGGTGATCTTGTTGATCGTGCAACTACTTGGTTTTAGCAGACCGTGGAGGTTTCCTTGTAAGTTTTTCGAAGGAATGAAAAGCTGATTTTGAAGGAGAAATTACTTGTGTATGTGAAATTGTTTTATGCTTCTGCTATTGGATTTCCAACTATTGTGTGATATATGCTATGGTCTGAATTTAATTTCTACATTAATTAAATTCAACTATTTACTTGTTTAATTGAGAACATAAAGACATTAGTCATCTTGGCTTGAAATTCTTACATGGTATTAGGGCTATTTCTCTGATTGAGATTCTCAGGAATGTACAGTGGTAAATCAATTGCAGGGAAGAAGAACCAACAGTTAGAGGGTTTCAAAACTAATTTTTGAGATTTGGGAAATTGTGCAGTAGTTCTTAGAGATGGCATCAACTAGCCTTAGGTTTGAAGACAAATTGGATGGTGCCTCAAATTTCTTATCATGGAAAGTGAGGGTTACACTCTTACTAGAAGAGAATGATCTCTGGGATATTGACAAGGACATTGTGCCTTTGCCTATACATCCGCAACAGTTTGCAACTCACAAGAAGAGGGAAGTGAAGGCCAAGCAGATGATCTTGGATGACATAAATGATCATTTGATCAGTCATATATCCGAGAAGTAGTGAAAGAGATGTTTGATGCTCTGGTAAGTCTCTACCAAAGCGAGAACATAAAACAAGAAGATGATCTTGCGGAACAAACTCAAATCCATAAAGATGACTAGATTAGACTCAGTCATTAGTTACCTTATGAAGGTCACACAGAGTCGTGATTAACTTGTAGCAGTTGGGGAGAAGGTTGTAGATGCAAAGCTAGTCAGCATGGCACTTAATGGATTCCCAGCTTCATGGGAACCATTTGTCGAAGGTATTTATGCTCGTGAGAATCTTCCTAACTTTGAGAGGTCGTGGGATAACGGTATTCAGGAGACTCTGATGGAGTCAAAAAACAACAAGAAGGGTGGTAATGAGAACCTAGATCTATTTGGTCAGTCAAATAAGGGTGGAGGTATAAGACCTAGTAAGGGTAAGGGAAAGAGTGAGGAGTCAACCCTATAGCCAGGAAAGAAGGACTTGAGTAAAATCAAGTGCTTCATTTGTCATAAGCACGATCATTATACATCACAGTGTCCAAAGAAGAATAAGGGTAAAGGGGAGTAGCGACAGAGGCAGGTAGTAGCTTCAATTGCTAACTTAGCCCTTGCATTAATGCATAATCTTCTGCTAAATTATTAGATGCAAGGCTTAGACCCCAAGCATACATCAGTACTGTTGTTCCTCCAGGGCTTAGAATAGCCCCCCCCCCGCATCTGCCACTCCAAGTGGTGATGGTTTTCACCACTTGTTCAAATCTGGAAATTACCTTCAAAAATATCATAACCCAGATTTGAGTTATAGATTCAATGTGCATGTAATTTCTTATTTTTAATTCGATCTAATTGGTGTATGCTTTGGTTTTTTAATGCTGGAATTTACTTGTATGAAGCATCACACCATCATATCTTCTATGTGTTAAATCCTCTTAACTTCGTATTTTTTCTTTATTTGGGTTCAGCTCATTGGTGATATTTCTAAGTGTAAATCTGTGCATCATATTTCATCATAAATTAGATTTACATCCTAAGTCTAAGGTTCTCATCGATATATTATTTCTAGACTTAGTATATTTAATCATTCAACATCTAGGGATACCCCCCTTGGCCCTAAGAGAGGCGGCCAAAAGTGATAGGAGAATTGCATCGAGGTGATAGTGGTACTTATTCTAGGCTTACCTCTGCTTCCGTGGATTGGCATTTTTCCAGTTATATGTGAGTTGAAGAGGTAACAACAATTATTGCATAGCTCATATCATTGATAGAACACCTACTTGTACTGTCACACATATCACTAACACGGATCTTCTGCGAAAATAAATTTTGTTTTGTTCTCTGCAATTCAAACAATCACCATCAATGTAGAATTCATTAGCCACGAATGAATGAAAGGCTTTAGCCACTATGCTTGGGTTATTGGCTTATGGTGCCAGGGCCAATGCTCAACAATGGAGCCAACCCACTCTGGTTTTATTGTCAGCAAAAGAAAACAAACTCTTCTCTTAACAATCTACTAGACCAGCACTTTAAATTCTGCCAATTGGGTTCCAACTCTGTTTATTGGATACACACAGCGATACTCTGCCCATTCATGGGATAACCAAGTTGAACAGGTTGCAAACATTTCCTCTTGCTTTTACCATCAAGTGGCCATGAGGATTTAAAAAAAAAATGTATATAAACTTATATGCCTGACATAGCTAGTTGCACGTTGTCAAAGACACATTGGTTTGGGTTCATAAGGCAGTGCTATGTGCTGTAGATTCAAACCATCTATCCAACACTTAGGATTGAATGTAACAATGTGGACACTGCTGTAATGACTCGATTAAATGGTTTGCAAGTGATGCTATTCTGAATTGCTCAACATTCCAGTGAAATTCCCAAGTATGAGATTGCTGTAGATAATGTATTTTGAAGAGAACACACTCAACAATTTGCTGCCAATACATTCAGACAATATGCCAGCTCAAGGAAAACTAAGCCAGTGATCCAATTAAAGATTCGTTTGGACTGTAGAAGGCAATACGCTCTGCATTGGGGTGTTATTGCATGAGGTTGGAACAACCAACAGTTTACAGGGGACAAATACATCCCATCAATGCATTAACCCTTGATTGGATTACTGCTGTAGGAAACAGAACACATTAGGTTCACGCGTTTTGGTGCAATCAGCTGTATAATATGGGTGACAGCAGAGAACATCACACCAGTTTGAAGCAAATACACAATTTAACTAACTGAGGAAACTATCCAACAGGCAATATGTATGCACCAAATCACTAGAATGAACCAAGCACACAGTGATTAAAACCAGTGTTGAAAAAATCGTTTCGGGGAAAAAATCGCCGGGGTCAAGAAAACAACCTTTCGTAAAAATCGGCAAAACATCGGCAATATATCGGCAAACTTAAAAAAATACAAAAATATTCATTTTTTTTTAATTTTTGAAACATTTAAAGCAACAATAGCATCAAATAGACAGATTGCCACATGAATATGGAAAGAAAACTGATATATAAGATATATAAGATGTCTAGTGATACATCACACATAAAAAATGAATCATGTCCTGATTCCTGAGTCATCAAAAAATATAATAAATGTATTTCATGATCGTCATCATGACTCACGAGTCATCTACAATGAAATCAAGTAAATAAACTATGGATTCCCTCTACCCTTTTTACGGGCAAAGGTAATCGCCGTAGAAACTGCTTTTCCTCTAGAAATAGGAGTAGGTGCCCTTGAGGCATGTGTGCCTCGTACTGGAGTCAAACGTCCTCTAGAAGACGTAGAAGACCCTCGAGACAGATGTCCCCTAGAAAAAGGTACTGGTAGAGGAGGTCGACTGATAGTGCTACCATTGGGCC
>SNQJ01S0031886.1:160986-179122 GCA_010110895.2 Picea sitchensis | reverse complement strand
AAACATTTTGGATATGTTGACATATTGTTTTCAGTTTTACAGGATTTTTAAAGAAAGTACAGAGTTGAATTCCATCACTTTTTCGCAACAGGTAAGAAGGTAAGATCATTTTATTTTATGAAATTTTCTTATCAATATATACTGTCTTGTTTTGAAATTAATAAATTTGAACTTGTTTGCTCCCTTTGAATTGCTCATTAAAGTATGAAAGGGGAATTTATCAAGGATAGGATTATTCTTTACCAAGCCTGATAGATTATGATGGGAAAGGAACCACCCTAGAGTTTTCTTTTAGCCTTTTCTCAGACTCTCAAAAAATGAGAAAGCAATGAGCATATACTAACTTGGGCTCATAAAATCCACAAGTAAGTGATTACTTTCCCACAAAATAACTTTTTCTGCACTCACATTGGATGATGTGGGATACGTTAAAGTCCACCTTCCAACAAGTCTCACTCCATTGACATCAACACTTTATCTTGAGTAGAGATTAGAGACTATTTAGTACCCTAGGATCTACATGCCTCAATGGCAGATTTCCTTGCTAACAACCATGGGAATACATCAATGTCTCTTGGTTGATACATCCTCTAGGTGACTCGACACCAAGACCTTTATTCATACATGTTAGGATGTACTATAGGTACCTTGAGGCCCATTGAAATCAATGGTGGGTCATCTCGCATTGGTTAACGACATTCATTAATGGTCGGTAATCCAATGATTTTTTTTGTGTTCGACTCCAGAACATTTATTCACACAAATAAGAATTGTACCATGGGTTAAATCTTTGAAGCTATTGTAGAAGACATAATTTTGATTGATTCCTTTTAGGAATGAACATGAGACAGGTTCGGGGATAGCCATTAGATAATTTGCTTCATAAATAGGAAAATATTTTTCTCAGCAAGTTATTATTGGTTCAAGTTTCTATGCAGATCTTGGTTTATTTCATTAGTACCAGCCAGTACCAGACAGAATTAATCAGTCACAGTGGTTATCAGCAATACAGAATCTAGTTACAACTTTGGTGCTCACTAGATTCAGAATTGATTTCAAAATCTCTATAGTAAGAAAATACAGCATAATAGGGAGTAAGTACTCGAGCTCAAGTAAGCATAGTTTCATGTTAGTTTAATTTATTAAATTACATATTAATAACTTGAACTATGACTGCCTCGATACTCCATGATATTTCATCATTCCTATACTCTGTACTTAAAAGGCTGAGTTCAACTCTTCTTGACATTTCGTATCATGAAGAATGAACTACATTATATTGGTTGAATTTGACATGACTCATATGAAATGATATTTTGAAAAGGTGTATGACCATCATCATTCCTTCACACGCTATTGATCCTCACAACACTTAAAATTTCCTTCCATAATTCCTTTCATGACCTATTTCATACATTATAATCTATTCCTCTATTACCCTCATCTAATTCCTTTGCTCATATTTGAACCTTTCCTGTTATACTGAGTAGCATCATGGTGGAAAATCGTCACGAACTGGAGACTTATGCCGATTTGGAGGCTCTTCCTGAGTATGAATCCACCAAACACATTTTTTAGAAAGATGGATGGGATCTATTCTTTAAGAAATTTGACGGGTATGATGATAGAATTACACTTCAATTCGCTGTGCACTTTCATGGTGGACTATCTAAAGTGGGCGAGCTAGAATTTGAATTCACAGAGAAGTTCATTTATGAAGCAATTCAGTTACCCAGTACTGGTCAGAAATGGGCGAAGGGATAGCCAGTCGACAAAAATCTTTGCACGCAGCTCCTACAACCCCAATATCGGAAATTACAATGGTCAGAAGGCACATCAAGGTTGTGGTTGGAACTGAAATGGGCTCAGTTTCTATCCATACTTCAATGCTACGTCACTTGTGAAGTTCGGTACACGATCGTGTTTCCATGTCATGATCAACTCTTACTACATTTCAAAGGTAACCATTTGGTGAACATCCCTTATTTTTTGTTGAAGAGTTTGAAGAAAATGGCAGAACAAGTTCGCAAAGCAAAATATTTTAGAGGTAGTCTATTTCATTTTGGTCTTGTCAAAATTTTGGTTAATTTTGTGTTATCCCACAAACAAGAATCTTGGGATATGTTTGTTGTAAGAACCCTAGCCTCTGACAAATCTAAAGATAAAAATATTGAGTCCATTGCTCCATAGAAGAAGTCGACTTCTAAGAAAAATGTTGTTAAAACCCTAGCCAAAATCTGTGATGACCCTGCGTATACACTAGATTGCACAATTGAGGCCAGTGATGATAATCCTGGCACTGAACATTCGTTTGATGTCCATGGTTCTGATGGTGTGGAAACTAGCCATCAAAAAGTGGAAAACACTGTCCCTACAAATGTATATGTTGAAACTCTGATTTCTTCTCTGAATGCTAAAAATATTATTGATGTGGAACAAATTGAGGAGTTAATCGACAAACCTAGAAGAAATCCTAAACATAAATGCACACTTTCATATATGGATAACTCTGTGCCTAGTTATCCATTACAGGAAATATTGAAAAGTATGAATGATCATGAGGAGGCTCTGGAGTCTTCTGAGATGACATGGACTCTCTCTCAATTGATTAGAAAAGTCTGTAAAGTCAATCAGCAATATAATGTGCCCAAAGAAATTTAGCAGGACAACCCAATTAAAATATCAGTCGATACCCCTGTTCAAGTATATGATGAGTTCACTCATGAACCCAGTCCAGTCGACACCCATGTTTAAGTATATGATGAGTTCACTCATGAGTCTATCCCTCAAACACAACAAGGTCATGGTAAGACATTCGAATCTTACTGTGAAATCTCTTCCAATAGATATTTACGACCAATGGTTGTCAGATTGGAAAACATGAATCGCAGGTTAAAAGAGAAGTTACATGAATATGCCATACTAGATCACCATATCAAAACAAAAAATGAACTTATGACACTCAGGCAAGCTCACTTATCATCAAAGATTGAATGATTAAAATGAAAAAATAGAGGTCTTTTTCAGAAGAATAGGAGATTGCAGAAGATTGCCAGGAAGCACATCACCATTAATCAGGTTCTTAAGAAGGAAATCAGAAACATAAAGAAGCATGAGAAATTGCAAATGTTGGTTGCAGTTGCTGCAACACTCTAATGAATCTTAGTTTTTTTTACTTTTTGTTGCCTAAGGACAGGCAAAGTCTTTAGCTTGGGGGAATGTTAGTCTCCAATTTTGACCATATTTTTTCCTATATCATGTCAGATATACCCCCATTTCATATCCAATATTATCCCTTTCTAGCCTTACCTTGATACAATTCACATCATTTTTCCCTAAATAGAGCTATTCAAGGTATTCATATGATTTAAGTTATTTTTAATGTATTTTGATACTTTAAACTAATATTGATACTAATGTGACATGAGTTAGGTACTTGTTTCCTTGAAACAGATTTATCAGTACCAGGTACCGGCTTTCACTTAGTGGAGATTTCAAAGATTTGCACAACATTGCCAGATTGGAATGACAGTCCAATTCATATGATTGATTGAGTTATAGCTCAATGTGATGACTCATAGAGAAATTATAGAACTGTTTGTTATGATGCTTTATGATTCACACTTCTTGACACTGCGTGTCATGAAGCTGTGAAACTAGTTTTAACTAACTATGAGTCATTTTCGAATCTAATATTCTCTTAGTTAAATGCACCTATGTTCAAGACTATTTTGGGGAGGATCTATATAAACTCATATCGCTCTCAAGAAATGTTGGTTATGATATATTATGATATGCGATTTCTAATAATGCAATTGCTATGTGTTATATCATTTTCTGTTAAATGATTTGAGTTTATTTACGAATTATGGAGTGTGAGGTATGAAACAGTTATTCATGGAATAATTTGAGTAGCTCTGGTTTCGTTTTAGGTCAATTGTACCTCTTGGTTGGGCCCACCAATAGGTTCAATTCGCTTTCTCTTGTTCACAGTATAGTTAGTTTATTTCTAGTTCTAGAATYTGCGTGTGAGTTAGTTTTTAACTTGAAGTTACTCTGCTAAATTCTGGCTTAGTCATTTTTCATTTAGTTCATTCTCAGTTTGATATTATCTTGTAGATCGTTGAATGTTGGAATGAGTTATTTTCCATTGTAGAATTTGAGGAATGAACCAAGTGTCGATTAATCTTTCTCCTAGATTAATCTAGATTTTCTTTATTTTCCAGTTTATAGTTTGATCATGATTTGAAGATAATTTGAGTTTAGACTTACTTTGTTTTGTTAGGGTAGCTAGCTTATGGTCTGGTTAAAGGAAGATTCCAGTACTTGTAGGGTAAAATAGGACATTTATTAGTTTCAGCTTTGTTAGATTTAAAACCGCTTGATATTTAGATTAAATAAGAGGTTTTTAAAATGTTCTCTCTTTTATGGTTCTGATAGATAGTTTGATGATTAGATGTTTAAGTTAATGGTAGATAGCCTTGGGTGATTTCTTTAGATTAGGAATAGAAATACATTTGATTAACTCAGAATTGCTTCCATTTGATTAATTAGACAAGATATGATTAGTTTTAAGATAGTCATTAGGATTCAGTTTATAAGAGTAAGCTTATGTTTTCTTCTCAGAATAACCTTTAGGTAGAAGTTAGAATCTTACCAACACATATAGTGTAGAAGCTCTAAGTTCACTTACCCTGGTTTGACAATTTAGTGTTTTTCAGGTAATTAAAATCTTTAAAACAACAACCTGACAGGTGGTACAATATCCATCCTATCTAGACAAGGAAGAGGATCCATGTTGGATCTTCATTGCAGCATCATCTTATTAGCAAGGTATGGATGAATGACCCATTGGAATTAAAATAAATTGTATGTATTCAAGTATTATGTTAAAACTTATAGAGGAAGATATATTTATATGCAACTCAATATAAAATATTCTCAAAGTGGTTTATAAAACAAGTTAGTCACATTTATCTTCAATTCTTTTATTGCAAACTAATGGGTATACCAACAAAAAAAAAGGGTGTGTACCCTCATGATGAGGAGTGAAATAATGACCCCAACTAATAAGAGTTCATAATTCACTTGAAACACACAATAATGAAATTTGATCACCTAGTACTACACCCCAAAAATATCGAAAGTATGGTCATGTTATATCAAAACCATAAAATCATTTATGTTAAAAAAAATATTATATAGCATAGGCTTCATATAGCCAAATCTAAGAATTCAAAATTATGTGCTTTGACACAATGATAAGGTTATTAGTTTACCTTATTTACATTTGTGTTTGCAATTATTGGTTTTTCCACATTTTCATATATTGTTTGGTAAAAAGGCATATGGTTATGCATCAAATATTTTCAGTTCTAGACATTTTCCTAATATTTGGTTAGCTTCACTCATCCTAAAGTGATTTTATTCTACAAATAATTAGCAAACCAAAAAGTTGAAGATAACCATAAAAAAATTTCAAATGGATGAGTGAATTTTGAAAATTTTTAATTCACGCCATTTTAATTTACATCATGTACTAGTTATATGGTTCAAAATTATCGCTAACTTGATCATTGAATAAAATGGCACTTAAAATTTCCACGTTTGAAAAACATTGTTGTTATATATAATAATTAAGGACAATCATTCATTTGTTTGACTAACAATCACAAAAGTTAACATAAAAAAACTTATATGTATTCAAACGATTTTATGAAACAATTAAATTAACCATCCATTTATTTTACAAGCCATAAACTCATCACATTTGAACTCTAACTACAAAGGGAAATCAACATACGACCAAAGTCATCCCTCCAATATTTATGATATGGAAATCTCCATCACATTAATGAAGAAACTTTTTCACATAATATTCAATACTTATATTCAGAGTTTCTTATTCATTTATTGTTGAAAAAGCTTATGAGAATCTTTTTTATTGTAAGGAAATTCACTAAATTAAATTATTTATGGCAATGTCAATCAATAACCTTCTACAAAGAATTAGCAAACCAAAAAGTTGAAGATAACCTTAAAAAAATTTCAAATAGATGAGTGAATTTTGAACTTTTGTAATTCACACCATTTTAAATTACACCACGTACTTGTTATATCTTTAAGAATCATCATTAACTTGATTATTACATAGCATGACACTTAAAAAGTTCACGTCTTGTTAATATTTGAGCATCATTATTGTTATTTAATAATGAAAGGCAATCATTCATTTGTTTCACTAACAATCACAAAAAATAACATAAAAAAACTTCCTTAGAAGATTTCTCGTCGTTCTCCCTCCTAAGCTTGCTCTTCCTCAAACTCTTGTCTTATCAGAATACTCCTTTTGACACTTAGATGAATTTTAGCCTATGCATGCCTTGCAATAGATTCTCTTCTAAAATCCAACCACTTTGTGGATAACTTCAGATACTCCTCTTCAACTTTTGATTCAGAAGACGTTGTTCCACACTCCTTGTGAACGAAGTTCCTTCAAGCTATCTCTCCAGAACTTTCTGAGTCAAAATGGACTCTATCAATGCACACTTTGCGGACGCTATGCACTCCTTTCATGCACAACTCTCATGTTATCTCTTCTGATATTATGAGTCGAAACAAACTCTATCTACGTAGTCCTTGCGGACACTATCAACACTTGCACTTGCTTGTAGAAGAGAAACAATTGAAACTTATTTAAAATCTCATAGATTCACAAATTTAGCCATGTAAATGCATTCATAAACACAATAACAAGAAATGACAGAGAATTCCTAATAAACAGAAAGTCTACCATTCATTCATTCAGATAAACGCATCAACACCATACATTTGGGACAATGCTCCTCTATTATATTCATTCAACTGAGATATACCTATGTTCATATACTCCTTCTCGGTAGCTCTCAACTCTCAGTTAAAATGGAAATAACTCTCAATAACAAGAGTGCCAACAACCTCTACTAGGCAACAATACAAAAATTTATACAAGAGGGCTCTTCGAGCTCTTTCCTCCAACTACTCTAAAGCTATCCTATCGAATTAAAAGCTATCAACTACTAATATTTATTACAATAAATATTTGTGACAAACATATCAAATTAAAAACATTGAATCTATATTTCACTCGATTACATTAAAAGAAAATACATTCTCTGATGACTTCATGAACCATCCCTCTCTACAACATTTAGGATATTCTTTAATTACAACTCCTTTCAAAATATTTGCATGATACATTCTTCAAAATTTAAATTTCTTCAAAATGTGTGTTAGTGCACCTAGCTTTCATCTGCTTGTGCTTCACTGGTGATGCTCCTGCATTAGAAACATTTTCACACAATATTCAATACTTACTTTAAGCACAAAAGAAAGAACACTATCACATGTTGTTCAAATGTAACTTCATTGATTGTGCACCCTTGTTCTCTTATATGGACTCCAAAGGTCACCATCGTTAACTGTCATGTCCTTTGTGTGTCTCACATCCCTCTGCATACCAAACAACCCAAACAAACTGGTGTGCACCTTCACGGACCCATGCACCCAAGCGAGCCCATACACTCGTCAACCATCGCGTCCCTTGGGATGGGTGCATCCCAACCTTGGTGTGACCTTCCTTGTGCTTTTCCTAATGGTTGGGAAATAAACTTGGTGTGTTCATGCACCCAAGTTTCTAACTTTCTCAACTAGTGAAACACATGGGTGTTGGATCAACTCCAAGTTCTGTCTCCTCGAGGACTTGGGTGATGGTTTTTGCACCCTTCTAACAGAAGACCTTACAGTTGGTTTGTATCCCTAACCATGGATTGGACCATGAAAAATATCCCTACAATGCGCAATCCTTAACATCATGTGTATATTGGTATTGGAGTTTAGGTATTTCTTCTACGAGGTCTATGTTTTGGTTAGCAAGGTATGCATGATTGACCCATAGCCATTAAAATCAATTGTATGTATTGAAGTATTATGTTAAGACTTAGAGAGGAAGATATATTTATATGCAAATCAATAAAAAATATCTCCTTTAAGACATCTCTCCATAACGTTTTGAGTCAAAATGAAATCTGTCAATGCACACTTTGCGGACACTATGCACTCCTTGCATGCATAAGGCTCACGTTATCTCTTCTGGGCTTATGAGTCAAAACATACTTTGTCTACGCACTCCTTGTGGACACTATTCACACTTGCACTTGCTCGTAGAAGAGAAAAAATTGAAACTTATTTAAAATATCACAGATTCATACATTTATCCATTCAAATGCATTTGTAAACACAAGAACACAAAATAACATAGAATTCCTAATAAACAGAAAGTCTACCATTCATTCATTTAGATAGATGCATCAACACCATACATTTGGGACAATGCTCCTGTGTTATATTCATTCAACTAAAACATACATATGTTCATATACTTCCTTTCAGTAGCTCTCATCTGTAACATCCCACAAATTTTTTTATTTTTAAATCTAAAATTTCTTAGGAAAGTATTTCCGTTTTTGGTAAATTTGAAATTGGAAAAATTTTGCCATTTATGGAAATTTTGAATTTCAAATATAGTTAATTGTAAATGATGATTATGAATGTTGGTCAGAGATTGGATCTGACCCAACTAACTATTTGACTAGAACACTTATATAAAACAAAATATTTTATATTTATTATTGATGGAGAAATGGAACAGCCAGGTTAAAATCAGTTGACCATGACTCCATGAGTGGGGAATATGTTGGAACTACCTCAGGGATGATTTTTACAAGTGGAAAATCAGGAATTTGGCCATTGGCAGCCCCTGAAAATCACAGATTTGGAAAGATGAAAAAATTTCCAAAGGGGAAAAGACCTAGGCACAAATGCTTTTGGATATATAGCATATGGGAGGAGGTAGGACATTGCCTAGTATGATGGGGGGAAGAGGAATTATCTCTTGTTGTTATGAACATTACTTGTTGAGTGTGAGACAAGGAGAAAATGATGAAACTGAAGGGATATTGCTGAAGAGGAGTTCTGAGTTCACCCTCATGGATTCATAGTTAGGCTAGGGGGTGAACAAGACAAGTGAATTGGCTTCCTTGTTCTAAGGTTGGGAGGAACTTGGTTGTTCCATTTGTTGTTTGGAAAATTGTTTAGATATGTCTATCTACTCCTTCTCTGGTCAAATGTTATTTGAATTATTGATTGATAGAATGCATATACTTAAATCTCGATGAATTGTTCTGTTTATTAAAGTCTGTTGAAATGGGATGAACTGTAGGGTAAGCTCTTATAGATTAACTATAGGTGTTGAGAAAAAAAATTTCTTTGTATCTTGGATAAGTATGGAATTTAATTATGGAAATATTAGAGGATACATATGGGTTAATAGGATATCATTTCAACCATCTGTTGAGAATCCCTACCAAATACGTAATACATATACATCTGAATATTCATTTCTTTGTAAATAGACATTAGACTGTGAAAATGCTAAAGGATATTTCAGAAGTAAATTGATATGTATATACATATTCATTGATAGTTGAGATTTACTATCCATTTTAGAATTCTAAATATAACATATCCAATATACCTAAAAACAAGGAATTGACCGATTGATTTTTCTCCATTTAAAGCCGACTATACAATCTATGAATGATGGCATAATCCTGTTCATTACACCTTAATAATTTCTATTACAAAGAGGCAAGGGTTTGGTCCTTAGGACCTTTCTTTAAAACTGAAGACACAGTTAAACCAACCGTCATAGAATTCTGGTGATTCTACACACGACAACTATAATTTAACATAGCATCAATTCACGTAATAGAACCTGGAAATTATTGTTTAAACGTTGTATTCGGAGCCCAATTACCTTTTTCATAGGGTGTGAACCTAAACATTAATGAGTAAAATAATTAAATGGAATTTCGAATGACAAATTAGATGAAAATTTAGGATAAACACTATGCTACAAAATGTTATAATCATGGTTCCCAACAATAATTAACTTGCGATTTGGACTGGTTTGTTCTAGCTGCGCAGTTGAAGAAGTCATCCACAAACTGGAAGTGAGAAGAGGGCCAAGGTCGATCTGATGGGTACCCTCGCAAAATCAAGATTCCCATCATTAGGTCACAATAAATAGTTATTTAACCATAAATACCAGAAAGAAGTAAAAAAAAAACTTCTAAGAATTAAAATGATCAAGAAAGTGCAGAACGAAATGTATTCCATAAATTTATACAGATATAGTTCACTAATAAATCCATGGTTCTTCACTCTTAATACAGTAATAAATTACAAATTCAAACCACAAGGGTCGCATGGTAGGTGTAGACTGAATGCATGAATCAAGTCAGGGTAGCAGTTTAAATATTTCTTGACGAAAGGAATGCATTGCCTAAACTATAAATACTGAATTACATATTATATTTCATATACGTTTTATCGAAGTCTAAACATAAATTGAATATTAGTGCCGGAAGGAATGCAATGATAAGAGATTTAACACATAGTTAATATTTATGTCGAACACCAAATTTAGAATGGTAGCTTACACACACAAATAATGATAGGTTTTGAGTGAAAGATGTAACCCTAAATATTAATCATAGACTCAAATAATAGCATGCTATAGGGTGCTTCTTAACACATCATTCGATACACAAAACTTCCACTTGTGATATATATATATATATATATATATATAAAGACATACACTGAATGGGAAATATAGTAACTCTTTAAGGGAAAACTACAATCGTAATAGTCATCTAGTAGTTTTAAGAGAACCTACAGACTCGTGGACTTCTAAGTAAAGGAACCAGTATAATAGTACCCAATACCAAGACACGGAGAATAAAAACAAAAGGAACCCTGTGAGTAATTTTCATATGAATTAATCCTGAAATTCCTGTGCAAGAATCACTGAAGTCAGAAATCCGAAGGCAAAGCACCGACAAAATTCAGAAGGGTTTTAAACAAATCGATGGAGAAGTATCCTTACCCATTTTGAGGGTGACCAGTTAGGATTCCAATTATCCATTCTTGTTTTCTCCAGGATGAATCTTCTCCAAGGTGTTTGCACTAGAGTGACTCTCCACAGTCATCCTTGAAAATTTACGCAGAGAAACAAAGACGAAAGGAGGGAATAAACCTAACTAAGAATTTTCGGAAGCTAAGAGGGAAAACAATTAATGTACTTGTATCATGCCATGTGACATTTGGGAGGTGGCCTACTCAGCATTGGACATGAAGGCAAAGCGACATGCCTCGGAAAGGACCCTGCGCAGACCTCCATTAAGTAACTAGACAGAGGATTCAATGTGACCCTGAAAGTCCACCTCTGTTTCTCATGACGAGTTAATGCAAAGGAGGGAGAGGTTTCAAAACCATACCTTGTAACTAACGAAGTCAAGCCTCATTTCAGTTAGAGTGTAACGATCAGTCGAATTATATTTATACAACTCGTAAGAAAGGATGTTACCCTTAGACTCCGACGAGATACGACCAACTCATTTAACATGAAAGTGAACCAAGAACCAAATGTGTCTGATCTTCCTTTGTTGGCCAAACTTAAGACTAAAATATTGAAGTCACTACTATAGTAAGACTAGGACTAGTGTCAAGGAAGTTATATGCATGTTGGAATACCCTTATTCTTATGACATAATGTATTTCCCTATATACATTAACACTATCTAGACAGGAATGCGAAAGTTGTCGAGACTTTGGATATTACCCATTGAAAACAATCATACCTAGAAATATAACTTATGAAATGATTTAATAGTATCAAATGTGATACATTTAAATATATGCAAATACACATATAAACGAGTTAATACATAGGATATTATATAACATATAAACGAGTTAATACATAGGATATTATATATATATATATATATATATATATATATATATATATATATATATATATATATATATATATATATACACACATACTAGAATGAATTTTGCAAGGAGTAAGGATTTGTTTTGGAATACTGTTAACACTTTCCACTGATGATAGATATATCTAGGAATTCGATAGGATAGGAAGGATAAGGCCATTCCTAGATATTCATATGATTACTATGTGACATGAATAACTTTAGGAAAGTAAACAAGGTAGAATACATAATCCCAGGGAGAGTTTAATAGAGATAACATTTGTTTTTTGGAACTTATCCTTAGATCATTGAATCTGTTATTTGTAAAGAAAGAGAGTTAAGTTATTTGTAAACAAAAAAAAAGAGTTAATGTCCCTAACAATTTTTTTTTGATGGTAAATTTGGGGATCATTACATATGGTATCAGAGAAAAGGTTACAACACTTGGACCTTGAGCAGGGCCAAAATATTTACTTAGCATATATTTTCCTATTTATGTAAAAATAATAGAACAATTACTCTTACAAACAAAAAACACTTTATTTTGTTGTAATCATGGCAACCCAGGACGAAGAAGAAATCAGACTTGAGGAGAACCCTAAACAAAGGCCTCCTGAAGATGAGAGGCAAAACAGTGACATAAGTTCACCTACCAAAGTTCTGGAAACTATAAAAAATCTCATTGTTAAGCTGCAAGTTTTCAAAGCAGACAATGAGAAACTGAAAAAAGAACAACAGGAACAGCAGGAAATAAATGAAATATTGTTGCGAAGTATAGTGACAAAGAAAATCCCAAAGGAAGATAACCAAGAAGAAGAGTTCAGTAAAAGGGTCTCCAAGAATTATGGTCCTGAAGAAAAAAAAGGGGACAACTCGTCTGAAGGTACACCTTCAGCTGAGGATAAAACAAAAATAGGAAGAAAAAGGAAACATGTAGATTACCTTAAGGGAGAGTTTAAGAAAATCAAACCATCTACCTTTGACGGGGAATCCAGAACAGGGGAGGAAGTTGAAGCATGGTTATTAGAAATCAAGAAGTATTTCCAGATATACAACTATTCTAGAAATGTGAAGGTTAGAATGGCCATCTATAATCTGAAAAGAACACCAGCATATGGTGGCAAGACCTGAAGTTGGCCAAGAGTCTAAAGGAAAAACAGATGGAATGGTCGGATTTTAAGAAATACTTTAAGAAACAGTACCTATCTGAAATTTACTATGAAAGAAAAACCAAATAATTTTATGAGCTACAACTCAGCCAAATGGCTATGGAAGATCTGATAAACAAATACTTGGAATTACTAAGGTTCGTGCCTTATATCTGGGAGAAAAAAGTGAAAATCCAGCAGTTCCTAAGCTGTTTACCATAGTCTTATAAGGACATAATCGAATTTGATAATCCCAAGTCCTTGAGCGAAGTTTTCAGGAAAGCCTGAATGTGTTATGACCAATACAAACAATGGTTAGAATTTACCAAGGCTTGCAAAGACAAGAAACATGACCGAATGAAACAGCGGAAGAAGGGATATCAGGCAACTCCTTTTCAGAACGCAACAACGATTTTTCCCAGAAAATATTTTTACTCCAATAATCAGAACACCCAAGGAGGTCGTAAACTAGTAAATATGGGAACAAAGAAGTTTGGGGAAAATTGTCGTGAACCGTTAAAATGTTGGGAATGTAGAGAACCTCACTTAAAGAGGAACTATCCATGTTTGACTTCAACAGCCAGAACTACGTTTCACAACCTACAGGAAGCCTCTATGGTGGGAGATGTGGGCAGAAGCTTACATCGGATAAATGCAGTCGTGGATGGCCGAGAAGGTGACCACCAGTCCTCTGTGGTGGAAATTGAAGGTAAAATTAATAACACTCGTATTTCTATTTTAATTGATCCTAGAGCTACGTTGAGTTATATCACTGCTAGTATAGTGGATTCAAATAAACTTAAGAAAACAAGAGATGCAAAATCTTGGCTGGTACAACTATCAACATGAACAAAAAAAAAGTGGTCGATTTTATTTCTGATTATGAATTTAGTTTAGGTGGTCAAAACAAAAGAAAAATATAAACATTCTACCATTAGGGTATTATGACGTAATTATCGGAATGGATTGGCTAAAAAGGCATAAATCAATGTTAGATTGTTATGAAAAATCACTCAAGTTGAAAGACGAAAATGACACGGCTAGGATAGTTCAAGGTATACAAAAACCAATCTTAGTTAAATAGATTTTCTCAATGCAATTTAAGAAATGCATGAGAAAGGGTTGTTAGGTTTATTCCATCCAAGTAACAAACCTGTTAGAAAAAGAAAATAAACCCAACTTGGAGGATTTTTTCATTTTGCATGATTTTAGAGATGTGTTTGTTGATGAGATACCTGAATTACCCCCAAGGAGGGAGACAGAATTTTATATCGACTTACTACCTGGTTCATCCCCCATATCTAAAGCACCCTACCGAATGAGTTTACCAAAGTTAACAAAATTAAAAATTCAACTGTAGGAATTATTGGACAAAGAATATATCAGATCGAGTGGTTCACCATGGGGAGCACCCATCCTCTTTGTTAAAAAGAAAGACAAAACTCTGATATTATGCATCAATTATAGACAATTAAACAAAATGACTATTAAGAACAAGTACCCCTTACCTAAGATAAATTATCTATTCAATCAAGTAGGTGGGGCAAATATTTTTTCAAAATTGGATTTACGATCTGGTTATCGCCAAGTTAGGATAAAATATGAGGACATAAGTAAAACAACATTCTGAATGAGATATGGACATTACAAATTTTTTGTTATACCATTTTGGCTTACTAATGTGCTAGCCACATTTATGTGTTTAATGAACAGTATTTTCAGTCAGTACTTGGACAAGTTGTTTTGGTATTTATTGACGATATCTTAGTGTATTCTAAAATAGAAGAAAAACATGAAGAACACCTAAGGATAGTTCTGCAAACTTTGAGAAAACACAAACTATATGTCGAATTTGATAAATGCGACTTTTATCAAAAGAAAATACGGTACCTAGGGCGTGTAATATCTAAGGAAGGTATTGCAGTTGATACTGAGAAAATAAGAGCCATCATGGAATGGCCGATTCTGAAGGATGTAGAGGACATTTGGTCATTCATGGGAATCACCAGATATTACCCAATATTTATAGAGGGGTTTTCCAAGATTGCATACCCTATCACATCAGTACAAAATAAGGGAACTAAGTTTAACTAGTCATAGAAATGTCAAGACATTTTTAATAAGTTAAAGGAATTGTTAATGACCACGCCCATTTTAAAGGTAGAAGATCTGGACAAAGACTTCACAGTCTGTGTGTATGCGAGTAAAGAAGGACTAGGTGGTGTCCTAACTCAAGAAGGGCACGTGATTTTCTATGGGTCCCCAAAACTAAAGGAGCATGAACAAAATTACATCACTCATGACTTAGAGTTGGCAGCTGTAATACACACCTTAAATATGTGGTAGCCCTACATAATGGGCAGGAAATTTTTGTTAATGACGGATAACAACAGTGTGAAATTTTTGTTTAGTCAGTTGGACCTTAATGCAAGGAAAGCAAGATCGCTAGCCTTCTTGAGAGAATTTGACTTTGAGGTGAGACATATCAAGGGTAAGGAAAACAAGGTGGTTGATGCCTTAAGTAGAAGAGTTCATGGGTTGTTTGAAATAAACATTAGCAGGGAAGAAAGCAATCTTGAGAAGAGGATAAAGGTTGTAGGTAATAACAATGACAATTACATTAAAACAATGGAAGAATTACGAGATAATGCAGAAAATTAAGAGAAAACAGATCTGAGTTTGGACAGAAAAGGTCTACTATGATTCAAAAACAGAATATACATACCAGATTTGGAGGAATTAAAGTTAATGATTTTGGATGGAGCACACAAAAAACCATATTCTGGTCACCCGGGATACCAGAAAACGGTAACAGCACTAAGGAAGTTATTTTATTGGCCCAATATGAAGGGAGAAATTGTAGAATACTTAGCTAAGTGTCAATATTGTCAGTAGGTAAAATCCGAACACCGACATCCAACCGGCCTATTGCAGCCCTTACCTGTGTTGGAATGTAAATGGGAGACAATATCACTGGTCTTTATTACAGGTTTTCCTATAACTCAAAAACAAAATGATTCAATTATGGTGGTAATCGATAAAATTAGTAAGTATGCACACTTTATTCCTATAAAGTCTACTTTTAAAGACATTAACATCACTGAAATATTCACGAAAGAAATTTTTAGACTACATGGTATTGCTAAAATGGTGATTTTGGATAGAGACGTAAAATTTACATCTTCTTTTTGGAAAGAATTGTTTGCAGGGTTAAATACTAACTTGAATTTCATAACGAGTTATCATCCACAAACAAATGGGTAGACTGAACAAATAAACCAAATCATAGAATATATGCTACGCATGTACGTAAGAACAAAACCAATCAAGTGAGAAGACTACCTACACTTGGTGGAATTTGCATACAACAATGGGTACCAAACTTCGGCTAAGATGAGCCTTTTTGAAGTACTGTACCAAATAAAGTGTACGATGTCGATTAGCTGAGATAACCCAGTAGACAGACTCATGGTTGGACCAGAGATTCTCCAAGAAATGGAGAGCACGGTAAGAAAAGTATGAAAAAACTTAAAGGAGGCTCGGGACAGAGAAAAAAGTTACGCGGACCTAAAGAGAAGACTCCTGGAATTTCAAGTGGGAGACCACATCTATTTAAAAGTCAAAGACTGAAAAAGTTCAATAAATCTAGGGAATTATGCCAAGTTGGCACCCAATTTTTGTGGACCTTTCGAGATCTTAGCTCGAATTGGACCTGTAGCATAACAACTTGCACTTCCTTCCAATCTAAAAATCCATAATGTATTTCATGTTTCTTTGTTAAAAAATTATGTTCATGACCCTACTCATATGATCGATTGGAACTTGGTGCAGGTGGAACCAGAAGGTGATTTCTAAGAGGAACCTTAGTGGATTCTGGATAGGAGAGAAATAACACTTCGGAACAGAGCCATCACCCAGGTAAAAGTGAAATGGAAGCACTTTAGCCCTAAGGAGGCCACTTGGGAGTTGGAGGGAGATTCATAGAAATCTCATCCAACCCTATTCCAAGAAAGGAATGAACACTAAGGAAAGTGTTTTATTGAAGGGGGAAAGGATGTAACATCCCCAAAAATAAATTATTTTTAAATATGAAATTTCTTAAGAAAGTATTTTCGTTTTTGGTAAATTCGAAAGTGGAATTTTTTTTCCGTTTATGGAAATTTCAAATTTTGAATTTAGTTAATTGTAATTGATGATTATGACTATTGGGAAAAGATTTGATTTTAACCAAATAACTATTCAACTATGACACTTGTATAAAACAAAATATTTTATATTTATTATTGATAGACAAATGGAACAACCAAGTTAAAATTAGCTGACCATGACTCCATGAGTGGGGAACATGTTGGAACTACCTCAGGGCTGACTGTTACAAGTGGAAAATCAGAAAATTGGCCATTGGAAGCCCATAAAAATCAGGGATTTGGAAATCTATGAAAATTCCCAAAGGGGAAAAGACCTAGGCACAAATGCTTTTGGATATATAGCACACGGGAGGAGGCAGGACATTGCCTAGTATGTTGGGGGGAAGAGGAATTATCTCTTGATTTTATGAACACTACTTGTTGAGTGTGAAGAAAGGAGAAACTACTGAAACTAAAGGACTATTGTTGAGGAGGAGTTCTGAGTTCACCCTCATGGATTCATGGTCAGGCTAGGGGGTGAACAAGATAAGTGAATTGGATGCCCTGTTCTAAGGTTGGGAGGAACTTGGTTGTTTCATTTGTTGTTCGTCAAATTGTTCAGATATTTCTATCTACTCCTTCTCTAGTCAAATGTTATTTGAATTATTGATTGATAGAATGCATCTTCTTAAATCTAGATGAATTGTTCTATTTATTAAATTCTGTTGAAATGGGATGAACTGTAGGGTAAACCCTTACAAATTAACTGTAGGTGTTGAGAAAAAAAAATCTTTGTATTTGGCTGAGTATGGAATTTAATTATGGAAATATTAGAGGACACAATTGTGTTAACATGATATCATTTCAAACCTGTGTTGAGAATTCCCACCAAATATGTAATACATATACATCTGAATATTCATTTATTTGTAAATAGACTTTAGACTGTGAAAACGCTAAAGGAAAGTTCAGAAGTAAAACT
>SNQJ01S0031886.1:149755-160819 GCA_010110895.2 Picea sitchensis | reverse complement strand
ATATATATATATATATGTACAATCATATTCTTTTAATTCTAGACGAATTGTCTATTGATTTATATAGAAGTTGGAATATACATACCTATAATTGTTATAGGCTAAATATACAGTCTGTAATCAATTAATTTCAGAACCCTTAAATGCCTACTGTGTGCATTTCACCAGATATCAATGAAATAAAGGAAATCAAATAGTTATGTTGGCCACAACGAAGTTTCTGAAAAAATAAAATCATACAGGAGCAATTTAAAAGTATTGTGAGACATGCTTTCTGGAGTCATATAAATTGATATGTATATACATATTCGATGATAGTTGAGATTTTCTATACATTTCAAAATTCTAAATATAACATATCCAATATACTGAAAAACAAGTAATTGACCGATTGAGTTTCCTCCATTTAAATTCGACTATACAATCTATGAATGATTGTGTAATCATGTTCATTACACCTTAATAATTTATATTACATAGAGGAAAGGGTTTGGTCCTTAGGACCTTTCTTTAAAAATTAATACACAGTTAAACCAACCATCATAGAAGTCTGGTGGTTCTACCCACACCAACTGTAATTTAACATAGTATCAATTCACCCAATAGAACCTAGAAATTATTGTTTAAATGTTGTATTTAGAACTTGAGTACCTTTTGCATAGGGTGAGAACCTAAATCGGGAGACTTTGGGCATCTACAATCCTGTGATAAAACCAAAGAACGTTAATGAGTAAAAGAATTAAATAAAATTTCGAATGATGAATTAGATAGAAATTCAAGATAAACACTATGCTACAAAATGTTATAATTGTGGTTCCCAATATGCGCAATTGAAGAATTCATCCACATACTGGAAGTGATAAGAGGGTCAAGGTCGATCTGATGGGTACCCTCACAAAATCAAGAGTCCCATCATTAGATCACAGTAAATAGTTCTTTTACCATAAATACCAGAAGGAAGTCAAAAGAAACTTCTAAGAATTAAAATGGTCAAGAAATTGCAGAACGAAATGCATTCCATAAATTTATACAGATACAGTTCTCCAATAAATCCATGGCACTTCACTCTTAATACAGTAATAAATTACAAAGTCAAACCGCAAGGGTCGCATGGTAGGTGTAGACCAAATGCACGAATCAAGTCAGGGTAGCAGTTTAAATATTTATTGCCGAAAGGAATGCATTGCCTAAACCATAAATAATGAATTAAATATTATATGTCGAACACGTTTTTATCGAAGTCTAAACATAAATCGAATATTGGTTCTGAAAGGAATGAAATGCTAAGAGATTTAGCACAGAGTTAATATTTATGTGGAATACCAAATTTTGAATGGTAGCTTACACACACATATAACAATAGGATCTGGGTGAAAGATGTAACCCTAAATATTAATCACAGACTCAAATAATAGCATGCTATAGGGTGCTTCTTAACACATCATTTGATACACATAACTTCCACTTGTGATTTATATATATAGACTTACACCGAATGGTAAATACTGTAACCCTTTATAGGGAAACTACAATCGTGATAGTCATCTAGTAGTTTAAAGAGAACCTACAGAATGGTGGATGCCCAAGTAAAGGACCCAGTCTAACGGTACCCAATACCAAGCCACAGAGCATAAAAACAAAAGGAACCCTATGAGTAATTTTCATATGCATTAATCCTGAAATGTCTGTGCAAGAATCGTTGAAGTCAGAAATCCAAAGGTGGAGCACCAAGAAATTTCAGAATGGTTTTAAACAAATCAATGGAGGAGTATCCTTACCCAATTTAAGGAGTGGGACCAATTAGCATTCTAGTTATCCATTCTTATTTTCGCAAGGATGAATATTCTCCATGACGTTTTCACCAAAGCGACTCTCCACAGTCATCCTTGAAAATTTACATCGAGAAACAAAACCAAAAGGATGAAATAAACCTAACTAAGCCTTTCCAGAAGCTAAGAGGGAAAACAATTAATGTACTCATATCATGCCATGTGAAATTTTGGAGGTGGCCTACTCGGCACTGGACATGAAGGCCAGGCAAGAGGCCTCAGACAAGACCTTGCGCAAACCTCCATTAAGTAACTAGATGGAGGATTCAATGCGACCCTGACAGTCCACCTCTATTTCGCGTGTTGAGTTAATGCTAATGAGGGAGAGGTTTCATAACCATACCTTGTAACTAATGAAGTTAAGCCTCATTTCAGTTAGAGTGTAACAATCGGTCATATTATCGTTATACAACTCGTAATAAAGGATGTTACCCTTAGACTCCAACGAGATACGACCAACTCATTTAACGTTAAAGTGAACAAAGAACTAAATGCATCCAATGTTTATGTTTGCCAAACTTAAGACTAAAATATTGAAGTCACAACTATAGTAAGACTGGGAATGGTGTCAAGGAAGTTATATGCATGCTGAAATACCCTTATTCTTATGACATAATGTCTTTCACTATATACATTAACACTATCCATACAAGAATACAAAATTTGTTGAGACTTTGGATATTACCCATTGAAAACAATCATACCTAGAAATATAACTTATGAAAGGCTTTAATAGTATCAAATGTGATACATTTAAATATATACAAATACACATATAAAGGATTTAATAGATAGGAGATTGTGTGTGTGTGTGTGTGTGTGTGTGTGTGTGTGTGTGTGTGTGTGTGTGTGTGTGTGTGTGTGTGTGTGTATAATATATATATAAATACTAGAATGAATTTTGCAAGGAGTAAGGATTTGTTTTGGAATATTGTTAACACTTTCCACTGATGATAGAAATATCTAGGAATTCGACAGGATAGGAATGATAAGGCCATTCCTAGATATTCATATGATTACCATGTGACATGAATAACTTCAGGAAAGTAAACAAGGTAGAATACATAATCCCAAGGAGAGTTGAATAGAGATAATGCCTATTTTTTAGAACTTATTCTTACATCATTGAATCTCTTATTTGTAAAGAAAGAGAGTTAAGTTATTTGTAAACAAAAAAAATGAGTTAATGTCCCTAACAAATTTGTTTTTCTTGGTAAATTTGGGGATCATTACATCATCTCTTATCTCTCAGCTAAATGGTGTTAACTCTCAATAACTAGAGTACCAACAACCTATACTGGGAAACAATACAAAACTTTATACAAGAGGGCTCTTTGATCTCTTCCCTCCAACTACTCTAAAACTATCCTATCGAATTAAAATCTATGAACTACTAATATTTATTACAATAAATATTTGTGACAGACAGATAAGATCGAACACATCGAATTTGTACTGCACTTGACTACATTAACAGAAAATACATTCTCTGATGTCTTCATTAACCATCCATCTCTACAACATTTAAGATATTCTTTAATTACAACTCCTTTCAAAATATTTTCATGATACATTCCTAAAAATTTAAATTTCTTCAAAATGCGCACTAGTGCATCTATCTGTCCTCTTCTTATGCTTCGCTGGCAATGCTCCTGCATCAGAAACATTTTCACACAATATTCAATACTTACTCTAAGCACAAAATAAAGAACACTATCAAATGTTGTTCAAATGTACCTTCATTAGTTCTGCACCATTTTTCACTTATATGGACTCCAAAGGTCACCATCGCAAAATGTCACATCCTTTGTGTGTCTCACATCGCTTTGTCGACCAAAGAACACAAACGAATCGGTGCGCACCTTCACAGACCCATGCACCTAAGCGAACCCATACACTCGTAAACCATTGCATCCCTTGGGACTGGTGCATCCCAACCTTGGTGTTCCCTGCCTTGTGCTTTTCCTCATGGTTGGGAAATACCCTTGGTGATTTCGTCAACTCAAGCTTCCCACTTTCTCAACCAGTGCAACACTTCGGTGTTGGATCAACCCCAAGTTACGTCTCCTTGAGGACTTGGGTGAGGTTTTTTTCACCCTTCTAACAGAATACCTTACAGTTGGTTTGTATCCCTAACCATGCATTGGACCATGAAAAATATCCCTACTATTCCCAATCCTTGACATCATGTGTATATTTGTCTTGGAGTTCAAATATTTCTTCTACGAGGTCTATGTTTTGGTTAGCAAAGTATGCATGAATGACCCATAGGAATTAAAATCAATTGTATGTATTCAATTATTATGTTAAAACTTAGAGAGGAAGATATATTTATATGCAACTCAATAAAAAATCTTATCAAAGTGACCTTTATAGAACAAGTTACTCACATTTATCTTTACTTCTATTGTTGCAAACTAATGGGTAGACTCACAAACGAAATGGTGTGTTCCCTCATGATGAGGAGTGAAAGAATGACCCATGATAATAAGAGAAGAATTCACTGGAAACACACAATGATGGAATTTGATCACTTAGTATTACACCCGCAAAATATCAAAAGTATATCAAAATCTTAAAATACTTTATGTTAAAACAACTATTATATAGCATAGGCTTCATATACACAATTCTAAGAATGCAACAATATGTGCTTTGATACGATGATAAGGTTCCTAGTTTAACTTATTTACATTTATATGTTTTCAATTATTGGTTTTTCCACATTTTCATATATTGTTTGGTAAAATGGTATATGATTATGCATCAAATATTTTCCTTTTTCTCTTGTTATAGACATTTTCCTAATATTTGGTTAGCTTCACTCATTCTAAATTGCTTTTATTCTACACATAATTAGCAAACCAAAACGTTTAAGATAACCTTAACAAAATTTCAAATAGATGAATGAATTTTGAACTTTTGTAATTCACATCGTTTTAATTTACACCACGTACTTGTTATATAATTAAGAATCATGGATAATTTGATTATTGGATAGAAAGGCATTTAAAAATTCCACCTCTTGCTAATATATGAACATAATTATTGTTATATAATAAATAAAGCCAATCATTCATTTGTTTCACTAAAAATCAAAAAAATAACATAAAAAAACTTATATGAATTTAAACTATTTTATGGAACAATAAAATTAACCATCCATTTATAAATAACATAAATAAAACTTGAATGAATTTAAACTATTTTATGGAACAATTAAATTAACCATCCATTTATTTTACATTAAATTAAAGTAAAAGGTATATGTTTTTCTTCAAATCTTTTCCTTTTTCTCTTGTTCTCAACATTTTCCTAATATTTTGTTAACTTCACTCATGGTTATGAATCTCCTGGAGCATTCTTGGAGCCAAGGTTTTCATTTGGGTTGTGACAAAACCCTTCCATTGTAGTTTAGTTTCGGAGGTGCAATATCCACCCTAGCTAGACAAAGAGGAGGATCCATCCTGGATCTTTATTGGATCTTCTTTTAGTTAGTAAGGTATGCATGAATGAACCATAGGAATTAAAATATGTAACATCCCACTCTGGCACACTAAGCGAACTTATTCTTTGAGGACACTTGCTCGCAAGTGATCCGGATTACTATGCTATTAAAACTTTTGATTTTGATTATGAGGAATTATGGGTTGATGACATGTTGTTTTACTGCATTGACATAGACAGGTTCTATTGACTCGGTTTACTGAGTGTGCAGTATTTTGGACCTCAAGGATACAGGCATCGATGGAACCCCTTGGAATCTGGATCGAGTCAGGGAGTGTACCATTGGGCTTTGATTGTTTTACTATGATATTAGTGCATTTGATTAGATGATATGATATGGATATGTTCTGACATGATTTATTGATGATGTAGGCTAACGATAGCTTGTCAAATAGACTGACATGTGGAGTAAAGGGGTCACGCATGACTACCAAAGATGTTGAGGGAGAGGTGTGGACAATATCCCTGCCACAACCTACTAGCACTCTCGTCGTGGCTCGAACTGTAGGTTAACGTTTACCTAGTTTGAGAGGACCCACGATGCTATGAGGGAAGACTGTGACAGTCACTCACGTTGATTCTAATGGGAATGCAATAAGGTGGGGGCCTTATTCCTTAGAGGCCCTTAGTCTCCCACAAGTTCACCTGGTAGAGTATTGACTCTAGGGGTTATTGATGTCTACCAAGTCACTCAAGAGGCGAGTGGAACCCTTGGAGAACCTAGTGTGTCCTGAAGGGAACATTGTGTTGTTGATGATAGAGGAATGAACCTAGATAGCCTTAGGACGAATAATGTGTTAATAAATTTTAAAACAAATTCCCTAATTAAATGTCGCCATGTACAAAAATTTAAGGTTTAAGTCTAAACTATGCTAATGGTAAAATTTTATCTCTCTATAAAAAAAAATAACAATAATAATAATAAAAATAAAAACCACATAAATAATAATTATGACCTTCGTTAAATATTGTAACACGAAGGGCATAAGAAATTTAATTTATTCATTAAAAAAAAAAAAACTGTTGGAATAAAATTTAAAAGAAAAGGGGAATTAATGGTTTCATTATTTTGATAATTTTAAAATACTAATTAAATGAGAAAAGGGAAAAAGGGTTAATTTCCACACCTACCTTTTTGAGTTCTAATTAAAAGGGGGAAAGAGGGAAAATCTAAAAGATTAGGAAACTAGGAAAAGAGGTAAACATAAAAAGGGAAAAAGGGGAACATAAGGGAAAAAGAAGAAAGTCAATCTTAGAAAAAATATCTACCATTTAAGAGATTTCTAATTTAAAAAAAAACTAGCAATTTAATAATAGGGAAAGCCATTAAAACCTGTAAGAGAATTCGGGGACACCTAGGAGTGATTCTAGGAGTAACTCTAGGTGGGTGAGGGAAATAAAGATAATTAACTAATTAAAGAAATTAAATTATGGAGGAATGTAGGGGATGGGGGACACTTGTACGGAGAGGAAGTTTTAGGAATTTATTTTTAAAACTTTAATCAAATGAGATTTTAGGAAAGAAAGGAAGTTCAAAACTCTATATAATGAAGGAAGGAGAAGGATCTAGGATATTCTTCTTTTTGCATAATGTTACACTGCAAAAATATCTACTTGACTGACTTAACTTGTGGGAGTTGGGATACCCAGCTCGATGAGGAGTGGTATTTGTTATTCTTGTCTACATTTTATTGGTACTCTTGAAATGGGAAGAATGTTTGATTTCCCATCTGCATTTTATATTGGTGTCTAGGAGATGAAAATAATTTTTGTATTCATGTTTGCATTGTATTGGTACTCTGGCAATGGGAAGAATGTTTGATTTCCTATCTGCATTTTATATTGGTGTCCAGGAGATGAAAAACATTTTTTTGTATTCCTCACTGCATGGCATCGGTATCCTGGCATTGGAAAATGAATTCATTTCCATGTCTGCATTTTTCCATCATTTTCCCATTTTAAATGATTTTGGAAACATGGAGTTCCTTCTGGTGTGTCCCTGCACATGGTTTTCCCTTTTAAAATGAGACTGTGATAGCTGATTAATTACCCACGATTTTTCCATTCAAAACATGGCTGAGATTGTGGTTAAATGCTCATGAATTTCCATTCAAAACATGTCTAAGATCATTGTTTAAATGATCACGTTTTTCCATTCAAAACATGTATGAGACCATTGTTTAATGCTCATGATTTTACCATTCAAAACATGTCTAAGATCATTGTTTAAATACTCACATTTTTCCATTCAAAACATGTCTAAGACCATTTTTTAATGCTCAAGATTTTACCATTCAAAATATTTATGAGACCATTGTTTAATGCTCATGATTTTACCATTCAAAACATGTCTGATATTGTTGTTTAAATGCTCACATTTTTCCATTCAAAACCTATCTGAGACCATTGTTTAATGCCCACGATTATTGCCTTTAAAAGTTGACTTTGATTGTTGTTTAATTACCCACGATTTTGCCTTTAGAATGCTGCCAGAGCTTGCTATAATTACCCACGATTTTTCCTTTAGAATGTTGCCAGAGCTTGCTGTAACTACCCATAATTTTTTCCTTTAGAATGTTGACTGAGCTTGTTGGAATGACCACAAATTTACTAGAACCATTGCTACAGTTAATTGGCTTGGTAATTTCAATGTTAAATGCTATAATAATTGTCTTACTAAATACCAGAACAATTGCTACAACATTGTGAATGGTCAGCAGATTCCTACTTATTGATTAAATACCGCAGTGAGTTAAATGGTTAACAATTATGTAAATTGCCTTGTTTTTGCACTATTAATCGTTATGTTAACTATCATATAAATTGCCTCGCTATTGTTATATTAATTGTTATGTTAATTAACATGATAATCGCCTTGTTAGTGCTATAATACTTGTTATGAAAATAGTCATGCAAACTACCCTGTTATTGCTCAATTAACTGATTATGTTAATCATTATGTTAAATGCCTTGTTAACTGTTATAATAAATTGTTATGTAATAGATATGTAATTACCTTGTTGATTTCCTACAACAATGTTATTAGCTAGCAGTTTCCTCCTCAATGATAATAAATAGCTAGTGTGGTTAGTTCGGTCATTATATCTAGACTAATGTTGAGGTTTAACTATTCATAAGTGCTATAGGTAGTGTTCCACTTTAAGAATGTTAATGTTGTTATTCAAGTTTATGGTTAGTTGGATTTATAGATATCGCCTAATTGGTAACCCAAACTCACTAAATTTGAGTCGTAATTCATGTTAAGCTTGGTGGGTAACTCGTTGCCTGATGGAATTTAGACTGGTTAATTGATCTGTAATTAACGCCAATTTAAGTCATAGATAACGACCTTTTAGCCTTGATTAATGGTTGTTTTTTAATATTAATTAATATTTGTACGTGGTTTTGTAAACGTTCAATGTGATTGGTTTTGCTCACTGTAAGGGTTCTAGTTACTTGTGTAATTAATTTTGGGTTGTTAGGATGATTGTCCTTAGCTTAGTAGGCTTGGTCTGCTTGTGTCAGGTGGGATGTAGACACCTCCTTGTTCCTTAGAACAATCGCCATCTCTGAGACCTTAAATGGTCAAAATTGATCGGAACCTGTGCTTGAGCATTACTTATGTGTCCTGGAGGTCCTAACCATTGCAGGGTAGGATGGGCAGGTAGCCATTCTTATTTTTCGTCGGTTGAATGTTGTACATTGCTTCCAGGTGCTTGATGTGCTTTTATGTTAGGCCGTTATGTTGTTGTTACGTGAGTTGAATGAATTGTGTTATCATCATGTTTTGATGTTGAGTATAATGCCATTATTACATTCCTACACACACACGAAAAAAAAATAAAAAATAAGGGTGCTTTTACTGGTTGTACATTGTAGGAGTTGTACCAGATGGGGATGTTACATGGGGTATCAAAGTGGGCTTGACCCGCAACTTGGGATTGGTACAACTTTCATTGATATGATTTGATTATAATGTTACTAATTGAGTTGACTTGTATTCGTGTAGGTAATCATGGTTAGAGGATGCCACGGAGGCAGAGGATGGGGTGATAGGGGAGGAGGCCCGACGCCTCTAGTAGTATCCATGCTTGAGGGATCTAACCCCAAGGGAGATGAGCAGGTTGTTGGATAGGAGTAGATAGCATTTGGTGATGTGGTTATAATGATGAGATCTTTTTAGTGAATTTTCGAGGCACTGGTCATTCATTTGGAAAGAGATGAGGCTAGGGCTTCGACACTCACTAAGGTTCCACCGTGCGCTCCTATCAGTACTGGTAGCATTCACCATGAACTCAAGAAGGTCAAATTTCCCAAGTTCTTTGGTGCCCCATACAGCGTAGCCACTTAGGCATGGTTGGAGAACATGGCGATGTGCTTTTCACTTCATGATTATACCTCCAACATGAAGGTTCGCATGGCAGTCTTCCAACTGAAAGGAAGTGCTCTTCTATGGTGGAAGATGCTCCTACCACAGTTGAACATGGTCATCGAAGACATTTCATGGGAACTGTTCGAGGAATGGTTTTGGGAGTGATACCTTTCAGAGGAATTCATTGACTATCAGCTCAATGAGTTCAACAACTTACAACAGGGAGGTCGCACGGTGCCCGAGTACAAGGCCCATTTTATGGAGCTTCTCTGGTATGCTCTGCACCTTAACACTGAGAAACTTAAGGTCAACAGGTTCGTTTTCAGCCTTAATAGTAGCATACGTGCAAAGGTCAGTATTTTGATGCCTCAAACCTTGCATGATGTCGTCTAGAAGGCCCTCATAGCAAAGGAGGATCTTATCAACGGGGGTCAGACCAGGACACCAGCCAGACATACGTCGGGATATCGTGGCTTCCAGAGGGGATCCACTTTCACTACACCTTGGTGACCGACGCCTTTGCAACAGACACCTTATCGGGGACCACAACATCAATAGGAATGTTGACCGCAGTAGTAGCAATTTAGGCCTGTTCGACAGAACAGACCAGGATTCCAAGCCGGTGGGCCGTCATCTTCTACTTTGGGTACCATGACTACTGGGTCGAAGAAGGGGTGTTGTATGTGTGGGGAGACACACTACCAATGCGACTGCCTGGTGGAGAGGACTAGAGAATTCAGATCAACTAGACCCACTATCGTGAGAGATATGGGCAAGGCCCATCGGATTCATGTAGTGGTGAATAATATCCATGCAGAGCATCAGTCAACTATGCTTGGGATGATAGGTACCGTCATTGACCATACCCTTAGTATTTTGATAGATCTTGGTGCTACCAAGAGTTTCATTTCTGGTGCAGCACTAAAAAGGATTAAGGTAAAGGCAGTCAAACAGGATGACTTTAGCATCGTAGAAATGGCTTCATGAGCCAAACAAAAGGTTGGAGGAAAGGTTATGAGTTGTATCCTTATCCTGGGAGAGTTTGTTACAAGGGCCAACCTGTACATCATGATATTAGGATCTTATGATGTCGTAATTGGCATGGACTGGTTGGAATCGCATGAGGCGATACTCAACTGTAAGACGAAATGGTTGAGTTTGGTCGATGACGAGGGAGAGAGATGTGTGATTGTAGGATGGAACAAAGGAGTTTATGTTGGATCATGTTGTCATTGATGCCAATGGTTTGATTGATTGATGTCAAGTGATTGATTGATGTCAAAGGATTGATTGACTGATGATTTATGTAATATAATATGTAGTGTCCTTGATGAGAATGCATAGATGAAGATGGAT
>SNQJ01S0031886.1:116403-149745 GCA_010110895.2 Picea sitchensis | reverse complement strand
TAAGGAAAATAGGTTAAGTGACCTAGAAATGGGTTAATATTATTTAAATGATAAATTAAAGTGGAAAATTCAAGGTGGATTATTTAAATAATAAAGAGAAGTGACAAAATCAAGAAATGATAAAGTAAGGTGACAAAATCAAGAAGGAATGTTTAAATATTAAAGTATTGGAGAACTTTCTATTTATGGAAAGTGGTTAACCCTAAAATAAGGAAAATAGGTTGAGTGACCTAGAAATGGGTTAAGTGACCTAAAAATGGGTTAAGTTACCTAAAGGATGAAAGTAGAAATAAGATAGCAATGGTCTCTTGTAGATCATCCTTTTTGTGGATTAATGGAGAGCTTCTTGTGGGAATATACTTTGGAGTATTGATGGAGAGCTTCTTGAGCATTTTTGGTGTGGAACACTTGAGGATATTGAATATCTATAGGTGACTGAGGTAAAAAAGGATATCTAAGCCAAAATGCTGAGGAAAGTGAAGAAAAGAAGGCCGAAATGCAATGAAGGATAAATTATTTTGATGGTGCTTTCTAAGGTATGTTATTTACAGGTCATCTCACCATTTTCACTATAAATTTTTTTATATAATGATTCAGATCCTAAAATTTCTATGAAAGTGAGAAAACATAGCCAAGTAGCTTTGGTTAAAAATTCATCTTGTGGGTCGTTGTATTTTTGGATTTACACTCCGTGGAAAATAGGGTTTGTGGCTAGTCCTGAAACTAGTCAAAATCAGGTGTTTCGGGTAAAACCGTTATAAAGTATTCATAACAAATCCAAATTTAGTGAGAAAAATTGTGTTAGTTATATTACATTCTGTAGTATGCTCTGTAATATTTTTAGAAATATTCATCAAATATCTTGTGCGGGGCACGCTCTACAATGTCGCTCTCTAGAATAAGACAAAATTCAGCAAGGTATGTCATTTTTGCTATAACTCCTTTTATGAGAGGTTCCAAGTAGTTACACTTGTATTAATTGCATAAAACACACTGAAGAACATTGTGTATCAGTTTTAGATATTTATTCAGTACAGGTACAAAGTTATGATTATTTCAAGTTAGGGTTTTTGACTAATCCAAAACTAGTCATGGTTGAGACAAGCAGTTGATGAGTTGGCACATACATGAGGTGTATAGTTGATGATGTTGGTACATATTGATGAGTCATTGTTGATTAGTAGTTTAAACATGATTTGTATATACTTGGTACACGGTTGGATGCACTTGTTTATGGTACAGGTTGATTACAAGTTGTTTGGCACAGGTTGGTGCATGGTTGATGCTCTTGTTTATGGTACAGATTGATATCTGTTGAGGATTGTTGCCTCATCTTAGTTGGAGCTGAGAATGCAAGCTGAGTCTTGCATATAGAGCTGGTGCTCTTGTAGATTTGTACTCTATTTAGTTGTTTCTGATAAACCCCAAGGATTGTAGTCCATAATAAAAAGAAAATTGTACATACATCTTGTGTTCTTTGTATTCATTGTGGTGATGAATTGTTGAAGATATATTGTTGATATGTTCTCACATATAACTAGTTATAAATGACAACAATGGTAATGAATAAATTTTGAATGCTAATTGATGAGTGTTTTTGCAAGAGGGAAGTTTTGGGAAAAAGAGCCCCACACTCATTCACCCCCCCTCTAAGTGTGGTAGGTGTGTCCAAAAGTTTCCCTGAGGTTCATATCTTCCTTACAACTACAAAAGAGCATGCGAAAGGGGTGTAATATTTATGCGATCCTTGCGTTAAATGAGAGGGGATTAACGAAAGGTTTAGAACACCTTACAGTGGTGAGAGAGTTTGAGGATGTGTTTTCGCAGGAGTTACCTGGGATGTCGTCGGACAGGGAATTGGAGTTCACTATAGACCTAAAATCGGGAACTGAACTGATAGAAAGAGCACCTTATCAGATGTCAACCCTGGAATTACAAGAGTTAAGAATGCAACTAAAGGAATTGTTGGACTTGGGACTGATATGTCCAAGTGTGTCACCGTGGGTTGCACCTGTTATTTTCATTTGAAAGAAGGATGGGTCATGGAGGCTCTACATTAACTACTGTCAATTGAACAAGGCCATGATCAAGAATCAATATCCGTTGCCAAGGATTGATGATCTATTCGATCAAATGAAGGGCGCGATGGTCTTCTCAAAGATCGATTTGCAATCAGGGTATCACTAGTTATGGATTAAGGAAGATGATGTCCCTAAGTGCGCATTTAAGATGAGGTTTGGACATTATGAGTTTATTGTTTTACCGTTTGGACTGACAAACGCCCCAGGGGTATTTATGAGTTTGATGAACGTAGTGTTCCGCGAGTACTTGGACCGAGCACCCCATTCTCCGGTGAAGGTATCGTTGTGGATCCAGCGAAGGTCGAGGCCATTATGGAATGGCCTATGCTGATGAATGTCCTAGAAGTGCATAGCTTCATGGGTTTAGCAAAATACTATCGACGGTTCGTCAAGGGGTTTTTGAAGATAGAAAATCCGATCACGGAATTGCAGAAGAAAAAAAAGAAGTTTGTTTGGACCGAGAAATGCACGGAAGAATTTCAGAGGCTCAAGGAGTTGTTGACAACAACATCGATACTAAAGGTCCTTGACATGGACGTGGACTTCTTGGTATCCACTGACAGATCCAAGGAAGGCTTAGTCGGAGTCTTCATGCAAGAAGGACAAGTTATCGCTTACATCTCAAGGAAACTGAAAAGGCATGAGGAGAACTACACGATGCACGATTTGGAGTTGTTATCCATCATATATTCCTTGAAGGTTTGAAGACACTACCTTGTTGGATGAAAATTCTAACCAAAGACTGACCATTGTGGACTACAACACATATTTACGAAAAGTGACCTGAACAGGTGACAACGGCGTTGGTCGGAATTGCTTAGCGAGTACGACTTTGAGATTACTTACATAAAATGAACATTGAAACGAGTGGCGGATGCATTAAGTTGGAGACCATGCATCTTTTCGTTGTCGCCTCTTCAGACGAATCTGCATGAAAAGATTCTAACTTTATAGCGAATTGATGACTGGTACAAAGAGGTCAAGGGTTTTATCGGACAAAACACAATGATGGTACCACAATTTGAAGGGTTTTAGTTTGATAGCGATGGATTATTGAGGTTTAAAAATTAGATCTACATACCGCCGAATGAAAATTTGAGGATGTTGATCCCGAGCAAGGCTCATAGCGTAGTTTACATGTCTCACCCAGGAATCACGAAGATGAGGGTAGACCTTAAAACCTTATTCTTCTGGAAGGGAATGAAGGACAACATAGTCAACTATGTGGCCAGATGTCTATAATGTCAACAGGTAAAGGCTAAACATAGACACCCAACAGGATTACTACAACCACACACTATTCCAGAATCAAAATGGGAGGTTATTTCGATGGATTTTATTGTTGGATTGCCACTGACGACAAGGAGACATGACTCGATTTTCATAGTAGTAGACACTTTGATGAAGAGTGCTCACTTTATTTATGTGCATATGACGTATTAGGCACCTAACATAGCTAGATTTTTCATCAATAAGATCGTGAGGCTCCATGGCGTGCCTAAGAGGATTATATCCGATCGAGGATCGGTGTTTACTAAACGATTTTGGATGAGTTTCCAAGAGGCCTTGGGAACCCAACTTAAATTTAGTACTGCGTATCACCCAGAGACTGATGGGCAGACCAAACAAATGAACCAAACCTTGGAGGACATGTTGTGCATGTACGTGATGGACCAACAAAAGCATTGGGAATAATTCTTTCCACTAGTGGAGTTCGCTTACAACAACAGTTACCAGAGCACCATTAAGATGGCGCCTTTCGAGTTTCTTTACGGGCGACCATGTCGGATGCCTTTGAGTTGGGATCAGCTTGAGGATACGGTCCTGATGGGACCATAAGTGATCCAAGAAATGGAAGAGAAAATGCAAACAATAAGACAAAGAATTAAAGAAGTGTAGGATCGACAGAAGAGTTATGCTGATGTGCACCGTGTTGACCATAGTTACGAGGTCGATGATCAAGTATTCTTGCGGGTTAAACCACATAAAAGTTCGATCAAGTTTGGGAAGGGAGATAAACTCTCTCCTAGGTTCATGGGACCTTTCGAGATTATGGAGAGAAAGGGGCCCATGGCCTATCAACTAGCCTTGTCTGATTCTTTGAGGTGCATGCACAATGTTTTTCATGTATCTGTTTTGAGACATTATATTAGTGATCCTACACATTTTATTGACATGAGTTCCTTACAGGTGATGGACGAGGGGGTGCTCACGGCTGAGCCGATCCACATTTTGGATCATCACGTGTGACAACTATGACATCGAATGATAGAGAAGGTCAAGGTTGATTGGGACAATTATAGTCTGCACTCGGTGACCTGGGAGGACGCATATCATATGCGACAACAATTTCCATTTTTGTCTGATAGATAGACATATGATACTGTGATACACTTTATTTCAACATTTATACTGTGAAACTTCAGGACAAAGTTTAGACCAAGAGGGGGTGTATGTAACATCCCGCTCTGGTGCACTGAGCGAACTTATTTTTTGAGGACACTTGCTCGCAAGTGATCTGGATTACTATGCTATTAAAAATTTTGATTTTGATTATGAGGCATTATGGGTTGATGACATGTTGATTTAATGCATTGACATAGACAGGTGCTATTGACTCGGTTTACTGAGTGTGCAGGATTTTGGACCTCAAGGATGTAGAGGCATCGATGAAACCCCTTGGACTTAGGATCAAGTCAGGGAGTGTACCATTGGGGTTTGATTGTTTCACTATGATATTAGTGCATATGATTAGATGATATGATATGGATATGTTCTGACATGATTTGTTGATGATGCAGGCTGACGATAGCTTGTCGACCAGAATCACATGTGGAGTAAAGGGGTCATGCACGACTACCAGAGAGGTTGAGGGAGAGGTGTGGACAACAACCCTGCCACAGCCTACTAGCACTCCCAATGTGGCTCGAATTGTAGGTTAACGTTTACCTAGTTTGAGAGGACCCACGATGTCATGAGGGCAGACTGCGATAGTCGCTCACGATGATTCTAAGGGGCGCGCAATAAGGCAGGGGGATTATTCCTTAGAGGCCCTTAGTCTTCCACAAGTTCACCTAGTGGAGTATTGACTCCAGGGGTTATTGATGCCTACCAAGTCACTCAAGAGGTGAGTGGCACCCTTGGAGCACGTAGTGCGTCTTGAAGGGCACATCGCGCAAGGGAAATAGATTAAGGTGAGTGGCACCCTTGGAGAACCTAGTACGTCCTGAAGGGAACGATGCATTGTTGATGATAGAGGAATGAACCTATATGGCCTTAGGATGAATAATGTGTTAAGAAATTTTAAAACAAATTCCCTAATTAAATGTTGCCCTGTACGAAAATTTAAGGTTTAAGTCTAAACTATGTTAGTGGTAAAATTTTATCGCTCTATAAAAAAAAAATAACAATAATAATAATAACAATAAAAACCACATAAATAATAATTATGACCTTCGTTAAATCTTGTAACACGAAGGGAATAAGAAATTTAATTTATTCATTAAAAAAAAAAAACTTTGGAATAAAATTTAAAAGAAAAGGGGAATTAATGGTTTTATTATTTTGATAATTTTAAAATACTAATTAAATGAGAAAAGGGAAAAAGGGTTAATTTCCACACCTGCCTTTTTGAGTTCTAATTAAAAAGGGGAAAGAGGGAAAATCTAAAAAATTAGGAAACAAGGAAAATAGGTAAACATAAAAAGGGGAAAAGGGGAACATAAAGGAAAAAACGGAAAGTCAAACTTAGAAAAAGTATCTACCATTTAAGAGCTTTCTAATTTAAACTGAACTAGCAATTTAATAATAGGGAAAGCCATTAAAACCTGTAAGAGAATTTGGGGACACCTAGGAGTGATTCTAGGAGTAACTCTAGGTGGGTGAGGGAAATAAAGATAATTAATTAATTAAAGAAATTAAATTATGGAGGACTATAGGGGATGGGGAACACTTGTATGGAGAGGAATTTTTAGGAATTTATTTTTAAAACTTTAATGAAATGAGATTTTAGGAAAGAAAGGAAGTTCAAAACTCTATATAATGAAGGAAGGAGAAGGATGAAGGTTCTTTTTCTTTTTGCATAACATTACACTGTAGAAATATCTACTTGACTGAATTAACTTATGGGAGTTGGGATACTCAGCTTGGTGAGGAGTGGTAGCTCGGCCTTGCGAGGCGAGCTGGGAGGTAGTCGAAATATCTGGATACTGAGTGTGTGGCCCCTTTGTGGCTTAGGGGGCTAAGGGGGAATAATATTACCCCTAGCATTGGCTGGGAGGTACTGGTGAAGTCTCGACGGTAGACGAGCGGGAGTTGCATGGAGAAGGCGGGACGTCATTCAGAGTGGGCGATCAGGCAATGGTATTCTCTCTTCATTTTTGTATGGTAGAATCTATTAGGACTCATGCTTGGATTTTCTTATTTAATGGAAAAGAAAAATGATGTTTTTTTTCAAAATTGCTGACTAAAACTTTCCTTAGCCTAGCTTGATGGTTGTTGACTCCCATTGACTTTGTTTTCCTACATGTCTTGACAACCTTGTTGTGTTGATTGTGACCTTCGTGGTTGTTTAGCCTTCATCCCTAGCTCACCAGTCCTCGCCTGAGTAGTTGGTCAGGACGCTGATCTACGGTCGTCGCCTTAGCATTAAAAGACCTATGGATCTCAATGCCCTACTTTTCTATGTGAGGATGATGAGAAAAGGATGAACCTGTTAGCCGACTACCCTTGATGTTTGTCACTGGCTGATTGTTGATTCCGCCATCTGGCAATGACCTCTGTGTGTGGATTATCTTGTGTCCTGGTTGGTTTTCTCTATGCCTTGACTAATAGAAACCCCAACAATCATTCCATGACCTTTCCCATAAGATCCTTGCGTTCTCTTACTATTTTCTACGTTGTATTGGGGTTATAACATTGGAAGCATGAATTGATTTCCGGTCTACAAATTTTTGGGTATTCTGGCAATGAAAAAAAAATGAATTGATTTCAGGTCTGAATTTTTATAATGGTATCTTGGAAATGGAAAAACGTTCTTATTTGTTATTCTTTTCTGCATTGTATTGATACTCTGGCAATGGGAAGAATGTTTGATTTCCCATCTTCATTTTATATTGGGTTCCGGGAGATGAAAAACATTTTTTTATTTATGTCTGCATTGTATTGGTACTATGGAAATGGGAAGAACGTTTGATTTCATATCTTCATTTTATATTGGTGCCCGGGAGATGAAAAATGTTTTTTTGTATTCCTGACTACGTGGCATTGGTATCCTGGCAATGGAAAACGAATTCATTTCCATGTCTTCATTTTGCCAACGTTTTCCCCTTTTAAATGATGTTGGAAACATGGAGTTCCTTTTGGTGTGTCCCTGTACATGTTTTTCCCTTTTAAAATGAGACTGTGATAGAGGATTAATTACCCATAATTTTTCCATTCAAAACCTGGCTGAGATTGTGGTTAAATGCTCACAAATTTCCATTCAAAACATGTATAAGATCATCGTTTAAATGATCACTTTTTTTCATTCAAAACATGTCTGAGACCATTGTTTAATGCTCGTGATATTACCATTCAAAACATGTCTGAGACCATTTTTTAATGCTCACGATTTTACCATTCAAAACATGTTTGAGATCGTTGTTTAAATGCTCATTTTTTTTCCATTTAAAATATGTCTCAGACCATTGCTTAATGCTCACGATTTTACCATTCAAAACATGTATGAGACCATTGTTTAATGCTCACAATTTTACCATTCAAAACATGTCTGAGATCATTGTTTAAATGCTCATGTTTTGCCATTCAAAACATGTCTGAGACCATTGTTTAATGCCCACAATTATTTCCTTTAAAAGTTGACTTTGATTGCTATTTAAATACCCACGATTTTTCCTTTAGAATGTTGTTGGAGATTGTTGTAATTACCCACGATTTTTCTTTTAGAATGTTGCCAGAGCTTGCTGTAATTACCCATGATTTTTGCCTTTAGAATGTTGGCTGAGCTTGCTGGAATGACCATGAATTTCCCAGAACCATTGCTACAGTTAATTGGCTTGTCAATTGCAATGTTAAATACTATATTAATTGCATTACTAAATGCCAGATCAATTGCTACAACACTCTGAATGGTCAGCAGATTTCTACTTATTGATTAAATGTCGCAGCGAGTTAAATGGTTAACAATTATGTAAATTGCCTTGTTTTTGTGCTATTAATCATTATGTTAACCATTATATAAAATACCTCGCTACTGTTATATTAATTGTTATGTTAATTAACATGATAATCACCTTGTTAGTGCTATAATACTTGTTATGAAAATAGTCATGCAAACTACACTGTTTTTGCTCAATTAATTGATTATGTTAATCATTATGTTAAATGCCTTGTTAACTGCTGTAATAAATTGTTATGTAACAGATATGTAATTACCTTGTCGATTTTCTACAACAATGTTATTAGTTGGCAGTTTCCACCTCAATGATAATAAACAACTAGTGTGGTTAGTTCAGTAATTATATCTAGACTAATGTTGAGGTTTAAATGTTCATAAGTGCTATAGGTAGTGTTCCACTTTAAGAATGTTAATGTTTTTATTCAAGTTTATGGTTAGTTGGATTTATAGATATCGCCTAATTGGTAACCCAGACTTGCTAAATTTGAGTCGTAATTCATGTTAAGTTCGGTGGGTAAATCATTGACTGATGGAATTTAGACTGGTTAATTGATTTGTAATTAACATCAATTTAATTCATAGATAATGACCTTTTATCCTTGATTAATAGTTGTTGTTTAATATTAATTAATGTTTATACATGGTTTTGTAAACGTTCAATGTGATTGGTTTTTCTCACTGTAAGGGTTCTATTTACTTGTGTAATAAATTTTGGGTTGTTAGGATGATTGTCCTTAGCTTAGTAGGCTTGGTCTGCTTGTGTCGGGTGGGATGTAGACACCTCCTTGTTCCTCTGAACAGTCGCCAGCCTTGAGACCTTAAATGGTCAAAATCAATGGGAACCTAGGCTTGAGCATTTCTTATGTGTCCTGGAGGTCCTAACCATTGCAGGGTAGGATGGGCGAGTAGTCATTCTTATTTTTCGTCGGTTGAATGTCATACATTGATTCCAGGTGCTTGATGTGCTTTTATGTTAGGCCATTATGTTTTTGTTGCGTGAGTTGCATGCGTTGTGTCATCGTCGTGTTGTGATGTTGAGTATAATGTCATTATTACCTTCCTACACACACAAAAAAAAATAAAAATTAAGGGTGCTTTTACCGATTGTACATCATAGGAGTCATACCAGATGGGGATGTTACAAAATAAATTGTATGTATTCAAGAATTATGTTAAAACTTACAGAGGAAGACATATTTATATGCAACTCTAGCGTTACCCCTAGCGTTTGGCTGGGAGGTACCGGTTCAGTCTCTACAATCGGCGAGCGGGAGTGGAACGGAGCGCGGGACGCGGCACGGAGCGCGGGACGTCATCCAAAGCGGGAGAAAGGCAACGATATGATTTTTATTTCTGGTAGAGTAGCAAGCATTGGATATATGGTTAGATCTGCATGTGTTTTAATGGGTAAACTGATTTGAGTTTCATACTGGTTTTTATAGCTTGGTTGTATGAATGTGCATTGATGGTCCTTCCCTTCCTTTTATTTTATTTTTTAACTGTAGACTATGTTGATTTTCCTCCACTTGGTAGTTGTAGATGTCAATAACCCTTCTCGGCATTTTTATGGTGATAAATTCTCTGCGTTTTGGTTCAAGTTCCCAGCGTTTTGGAAAACTTAATTTCTCTGCGTTCGACAGTGAAATTCTCTACGTGTTGGTTAAATTTCCCAGGGTTTTTGTAATATACATTTCCTGCATTTGTTTTTGTGAACCTTCTCTGCATTTTGGGTGAAATTTCCCTGCGTTTTTATAGTAAATTTCTCAGCGTTTTTCATGGTATAAACTTTTGTGTATGCTGGAAGATACCCCAGCCTTCCTCATCTTCCTCTGAAGGTTATGGGTTCCATTTCGATGAAGGATTCCCACGTTCCTTGGTCACCCAACTCGACGAGTTGAGTTGTTCTTTCTTTGCGATTGTGGATTCACACCTGCGCGTCTTGACTCTTGCGTACTGGGTTGCCATTCTTGGTTTGGTTGAGAGTCTTGATGTGGTTGCCTCTGTATGGATATGGTTAGTCCGCCCCCTTGTACAGAAGCTGCAGCCCCTTCGGGCGGTTTCCATTGCCGAACAATTTTATAAAACGATTTCCAGTCGGTTCCCTATGACTGCAGAATGGCCTACACTGTGGACGATCGATTGCAGTCACATTATGGATGTATGTCGGTCACATAGAGTCTGTGCGGTCCTATCTATATTTATTACCATAATAAATTCGCGTGGTGAGATTGTCCAGGGCGTGGTCAGTAACAACCATGCTTCCAGTTGTCAGATTCGCCTAACCCGGCCAGCGAATTTCTGGGTGCGTTTTTCACTTTTGCCTTGACATTTTAACCTTTTTACCTTCTGGGAATTTGCGCCATGAAGAAAAAAAATTCAGTTGGTCTCAGAAATGGATAATTCACCTTTATTGTTAAGTATTAGATATGTTCTGAAATTGTCATTTTTGCTGTTATAAACTGATGTGCCGGGGTCAAAGCATTGTTACTGTATTTTTACATTACAAAGGATTATGCTTCAAGTTTTCTGATCGGTTTCATTTTCCAAAGTCGGATTCTTCACATGCTAAAAATATGTGCAACGTTTAGGTCCTTATGGTTCGAGTCGATGGGGTCTTATAAGATACTACGCCAGTCTGTTCCGCATCTGGTTTCTTCTATCGATTTTAAAACAACTACTGGGAGTTGGTTATGTTTGTTGTTCTTTTCGGAAATGGCGTTCGAGGGAAATACTTACACGATTATAAGCTTCGAGAGCCCTTCATTCCATATCTTTGTAATGATTTTTACAACCAGGTTAATGCTAAATGCTAATGTTATCATTTTCCTTGACACATATTCGGGACTGACATAACACTTTATTGGTTCTTGATTTCATGCTTGATTGCCTACTTCCAGGTATGCATGCTCTATATTTTATTTTGGTTTCAACATAGGGTTATAGTTAAAAATTGTTCCTCATATGCCTTACATGCATTTCAGAGTTTTTGTGATGGAAGGGATTAGATTTCAGTCTGGGAATAATTTGGATTTGTTTCACGAATATTTTCCATAATCCTGTTTTTTTATAGATCTGAAGGAATATTTATTACTTGACATTATTTCGAACGATTTCCAGTCACTGCAGACGCTTCAGAAACCCTGGATTTAATAAAATTATTAATAAGTTTTTTATTTTAGATTTTAAATAATTTAATAAAGTGGAGGATGTTTTGAAAATTTTGTTCATTAATATCTTAAGTGGTAATTTTTAAGGAGGTAAGGAAAAAATTGTAATTCTTATTTGATTTTGATAATGAGATTATTGTTACTAATGTTTTGGTTTTGTTAAGTATTAATGTAATGGTTTTTAGGGTAGTTTAGTTTTATTTGAAGGAAGAAGTTGAATTGATGGTGGAAGAACTTTATGAGGGGAGTTAGGTTAGATAGTTTAATAAACATAGAATTAGTAAAAAGTTTATTGGTATTGTTTAAGTGCTTATAGTTATTAAATTAATTGTTAATTTTAGTAGTTTAAGGTAAAATTATTAGGTAAAGATGGAGTCTGTGAGGGGTCCTCGGGAGGAATCTTTAAACTACCTTTTTTCTCGAAGATAGTTTAAACAAACAATATTTCGTAATATGTTTCGACAATAAAACCTCAAATTAGGTTTCGTGTCCTTGTATATCCTGCTGAACTTGGTGGGTAGTTGTTTGAATCCTTCTGCCTTGCACCTTCCATTGAGGTTGCGGTCATGCGTATATTTATTGTTGTACTTGGTTGAGTCATTTGAGTATGAGGTCAGTCGTGTCGGGCGGGATGTAGACACCTCCCTGTATCCTAGTATATAAGACTGTGTGTGTGATTATTCTTGTGTAAAGAATCCTGTGCCGTATCAAGAGTCTCGAGCCCTTTAAAGGCAGGGTTTCCACTCTTGCGACACACCTGACAGAGATTACTAGTTTCTTCCTGAGAAGACAGCCAAGAGCCTATCCGACCTTCTCTCTCTCCAGAGGAGATAAATAAGATTAAATGCCTTGCTTCCCTGTGCAGAAGTAGTAAAATCCACTACTATGGATTCTTCCTTGTGTTTGTACCATGCGTAACCCAGTGGTAGTTTATTGCTTGCAATTACCTATTGTGCACCTTAGTCCTTCTCCTTGTGTTCATTGTGGTTGTATCTTGTTGGTTGTCGGGTGGCGACGTAGAGTCAAGTGTGTATGTTCCTTTTTACACGTGCGCACACACCTTAAAAAAAAATATAAAAAAAAAAAATTGCACCTGTATAAGAGTTGTTGTCGTAATGAGGAGGGTCATTACATATGGTATCAGAGTCGGTTCAACCTGTGACTTGGGATTCAATACTGCTTCTGTGACATGATTTGATTGAGTATATTGTTGTTGATCGAGTTGATTGTGTGCGTGTAGGTAATCATGGTTAGAGGACGCCACGAAGGCAGACGACGGGGTGCTAGGGGAGGAGACGTGACGCCTCCAGTAGCATCCACGCCTGAGGGGTCTAACCCCCAGGGAGGCGAGCAGGTTCTTGGACAGGAGCAGATAGCAGTTGGAGACGTGGTCGAGATGAAGAGGTCCTTTCAGCGCATGTCTGAGACACTGATTAGCTGATTGGACAGAGACGAGGCCAGGGCCCCGGCACCTGCTGAGGTTCCGCCACGCGCACCGACTGTTACAGGTAGCATTCACCGTGAACTCGAGAAGGTAAAATTTCTTGAGTTCTTTGGTGCCCCGGATGGTGCCGCCGCCGAGGCATGGTTGGAGAATATGGCAATGTGCTTCGCACTTCGCAATTATACCTCCAACATGAAGGTTCGCATGGCGGTCTTTCAACTGAAGTGGAGCACTCTTCTATGGTGGAAGACACTCCTGCCACAACTGAACATGGTCGTTGAAGACGTGTCATTGGAACTATTCGAGGAACGGTTCTGAGAGAGGTACCTTTCTGAGGAATTCATTGAGTGTCACCTCAATGAGTTCAACACATTATGACAGGGAGGTCGTACGATGCCCAAGTATGAGGCACATTTTATGGAGCTGTTCTGGTATGCTCCGCACCTTAACACTGAGAACCTCAAGGTCAACAGGTTCGTGTTTGGCCTTAACGACAGCCTGCGTGCAAGGGTTAGGATCTTGATGCCTCAAACCTTGCATGATGCTGTCTAGAAGGCCCTCATAGTAGAGGAGGAGCTTATCAGTGGGGGTCAGACCAGGAATCCAGCGAGACCAGCAGGGCAGGGTTCATCTGGTACACCTCAACATCAGACACCAGCGAGACATACGTCGGGATATCATGGCTTCCATAGGGGATCCACTTTTGCTACACCTTGATGACCGCCGCCTTAGCAGCGAACACCTTATCGAGGGCCACAACACCAGCAGAAGCGTCGCTCGCAGCAGCACTAGTTTAGGCTTGTTCAGCAAAACAGACCAGGGTTTCAGACCGGTGGGCAGTGATCTTCTACTTTGGGTACCAGGACTACTGGGCCGAAGAAGGGGTTTTGGACATGTGGGGAGCCACACTACCAGCGCAACTGTCCTGTGGAGAGGACCAGAGTGTCTGGATTAGCCGGACCGGCTACCGTGGGAGATATGGGCAAGGCCCATCGGATTCATGCGGAGGTGAATAACCGCCAGGCGGAGCACCAGTCGACTGTGCTCGAGATGACAGGTACTGTCGCTGAACAGAACCTTAGTATTTTGATAGACCTAGGTGCTACTAAGAGATTCATTTATGGTGCAGTGCTATAAAGGATTAAGGTAAAGGAAGTCGAACAGGACGAGTTTAGCTTCGTAGAGATGGCTTCAGGAGCCAAACAAAAGGTTGGAGGAAAGGTTACTGGTTGTTTTCTTAACCTGGGAGAGTTTGTCACGAGTGTCAACTTGTACATCACAATCTTAGGATCTTATGACGTCGTGATTGGTATGGATTGGTTGGAATCGCATGAGGTGATACTCAACTGTAAAATGAAATGGTTGAGCTTGGTCGATGATGAAGGACAAAGACATGTGATTGTAGGACAGAACCAGGGAGTATCTTTGAGGTTCATCTCTTCCTTACAGTTACGGAAGAGTATGCGCAAGGGGTGCAAGCTTTATGCGATCCTTGCGCTAAACGATAAGGGAGTAGCGGAAGGTCTAGAACACCTTCCAGTGGTGAAGGAGTTTGCGGACGTATTTCCAGAGGAGTTACCTGGGATGCCATCAGAGAGAGAATTGGAGTTTACTATAGACTTGAAACCAGGGACCGAACCGATAGCAAGAATGCCTTATCGGATGTCGACCCCGGAGTTGCAAGAGTTGAAAATGCGACTGAAGGAGTTGCTAGACCTGGGACTGATATGCCCTAGTGTGTCACCGTGGGGTGCACCAGTTATTTTCATACGAAATAAGGATGGATCGTGGAGGATTTTCATTGACTACCGTCAACTGAACAAGGCTACGATCAAGAATCAGTATCCCTTACCTAGAATTGATGATCTGTTCGATCAAATGAAGGGTGCGACGGTGTTCTCCAAGATCGATTTGCGATCAGGGTATCACCAGTTACGGATCAAGGAGGATGAAGTCCCTAATACTGCCTTTAAGACGAGATTTGGACATTACGAATTTACTGTTTTACCATTTGGACTGACAAACGCCCCAGGGGTATTCAATCAGTTTGATGAACGGGGTGTTTCACGAGAAATTGGACAAGTTCGTCCAAGTATTCATTGACGATATCTTGATCTACTCTTGGACGATGGAGGAGCATGACGAGCACTTGCGCTTGGTACTACAGTGTCTACGAGAGCACAAATTGTATGGGAAGCTGTCCAAATGCTCTTTTTATCAATCGAGGATTCACTACTTAGAGCATGTCATCTCCCGCGAAGGTATCGTCGTGGATCCAGCCAAGGTTGAGGCTATTATGGAATGGCTTGTGCCGACGAATTTCACAGAAGTGTGTACTTTTATGGGTTTAGCAGGATACTATCGACGGTTTGTCGAGGAATTTTCAAAGATACCAAATCCGATCACAGAATTGCAGAAGAAAAACAAGAAGTTTGTTTGGACCGAGAAATGCGCGGAAGCATTTCGGAGGCTTAAGGACTTGTTGACGACAGCGCCGATACTAAAGGTCCCTGACATGGACACCGACTTCCTGGTATGCACTGACGCATCCAAGGAAGGATTAGGCGGAGTCTTGATGCAAGATGGATGAGTGATTGCTTACATTTCGAGGAAACTGAGAAGGCATGAGGAAAAGTACGCGACGCATGATTTGGAGTTATTAGCCATCGTATATGCCTTGAAGGTTTGGAGACACTACCTTGTTGGATGAAAATTTGAACTAAGGACTGATCATTGTGGACTGCAACACATTTTTACGCAAAGCGACTTGAATGCGCGACAACGACGTTGGTCGGAATTTCTTAGCGAGTACAACTTCGAGATTACTTACATAAAGGGAAAATTGAACCGAGTGGCTGATGCTTTGAGTCGGAGACCACGCATCTTTTCGGTGTTGCCTCTTCAGACGAATCTACATGAGAAGATTCTCACTTTACAGAGTGACAATGACTGGTACAAAGAAGTCGAGGATTTTATCGGACAAAACACAATGATGGTACCACGATATGAGGGATTTTCTTTTGATAGCGACGGGTTGTTGAGGTTTAGAGGTCGGATTTACGTACCGCCAAACGATGAGTTGAGGAGGTTGATCCTGAGTGAGGCTCATAGAGCAGTTTTTATGGCTCACCCAAGAGTCACAACGATGAGGGCAGACCTTAAACCCTTATTCTTCTGGAAGGGAATGAAGGCCGACATAGTCAACTTTGTGGCTAGATGTCTAGAGTGTCAGCAGGTAAAGGCTAAGAATAGACACCCGACAGGTTTACTTCAACCCCATTCCATTCTGGAATCGAAATGGGAAGTTATTTCGATGGATTTTATTGTTGGATTGCCACTGATGGTAAGGAGACACGACGCGATTTTTGTAGTAGTAGACACTCTGACGAAGAGTGCTCACTTTATTCCTGTGCGTACGATGTATCAGGCACCTGACATAGTGATATTTTTTGTCAATGATATTGTGAGGCTGCATGGCGTGCCTAAGAAGATTATATCCGATCGAGGATCGGTGTTTACTGGACGATTTTTGATGAGTTTCCAAGAGGCCTTGGGAACCCAACTTAATTTTAGTACTGCATATCACCCAGAGACTGACAGGTAGAACGAACGCACGAACCAAAACTTGGAAGCCATGTTGCGCATGTATGTGATGGACCAAAAAAAGCATTGGGAGAAATTCTTGCCTCTAGTAGAGTTTGCTTACAACAAAAGTTACCAGAGCACCATTAAGATGGCGCGTTTTGAGTTTCTTTATGGGAGACCATGTCGGACGCCCTTGAGTTGGGATCAACTTGAGGATAGGGTTCTGGTGGGACCAGAAGCGATCCAAGAAATGGAAGAGCAAATGAAAACCATAAGACAAAGGATTAAATAAGCACAGGATCGGCATAAGAGTTATGTCGATGCGCACCGAGTTGACCGTAGTTACGAGGTCCGCGATTGAGTCTTCTTATGGGTTAAACCGCATAAGAGTTCGATCAAGTTTGGAAAGGGAGATAAACTCTCTCCTAGTAGGTTCATGGGACCTTCGAGGTTGTGGAAAGGAACCTATCGATATACTGATTCTTTGGTATGCATGATGTGTTTCATGTATTTTTTTGTGACATTATATTAGTGATCATACCCGCGTGATTGACATGAGTTCCTTGCGGTGTCGGACGAGGCTCATGGCTGAGCGATCCATCTTAGATCATCTTGTTCGGCGATTCTGATGTCAAATATTCGTCGGAGTCAAGGTCGATTAGGGCGGTTATAGTCCACTTTCGGCGACACGGGAGGGGCCTTATATGATATGCGCCAACGGTTTCAATTTTTTTTTTGATAGATAGACTAATGATACTATGGTACTTTATTTCAGCATTTATCGCGAAAGCCGGGTGAGAAGTTCATACCAAGAAGTGCAATAGCAACATCCACGTAAAATGCTTGTAGAAAACATTCTTTGAGGACACTTGCTGCATGAAGTGATCTGAACTTTATGATGTTAAACTATTTATCATTGATTATGATCGTTATGATAGATGACATGATGTTTTACTACTTTGATGTAGGCAGGTGTTGTTGACTCAATTTCATTGAGTGTGCAAGGTTTCAAACCTTGAGGATGCGAGCATCGGTGGAACTATGGACTCGAATTGAGTCGAGGGTGTACTATTTGGGTTGATTTATTTCCCGTGATATTTGGATTGAGTCAGGGAGTGTGTTATTTGGGTTGATTTATTTACTGTGATATTTCTTTGATCTGACGATATGATGTTGACATGTTCTGACACGATTGTTGATGATGCAGGCTGACGATAGCTTGCCGACTAGACTCACATATGGAGTAAAGGGGCCACACATGATTTCCAGAGAGGTTGAGGGAGAGGGGTGGACAACAGCCCTGCCACCACCTACTAGCACTCCCACCGTGGCTCGAACTATAGGTTAACAATTACCTAGTTCGAGAGGATCCATGATGCCGTGAGGGCAGACTGCGACAGTCGCTCACGATGATTCTAAGGGGCGCGCAATTAGGCGGGGGCCTTATTCCTTAGAGCCCTTAGTCTCCCACAGGTTCACCTGGTGGAGTGTTGACTCCAGGGGTTATAGATGTCTACCAATCAGTCAAGTTGGTGAGTGGAACCCTTGGAGCACGTGGTGCATCCTGAAGGGCACGTCACGCAAAGGAAACGAACGAGGCGAGTGGCACCCTTGGAGCACATGGTGCGTCCTAAAGGGCACTTCACAGTGAAGTGGATAAAGGAAACAACCCTAAATATCCCTAAGATAATAACTCCTTAAGAAATCCTTCAACAACTTCCCTAACCCAGTGTCGCCCAGTTCAAAATCTAAACCTAAGTCTAAAAAAAAAAAAACTTCTCTAAGATAAAAATTTCGTTTAACCTTAAGGAAAAGGGCCCTAACTCTAACTCTAAAAAAATCCTAACCCTAATTCTAAATGACATAGCTCCAATGAATCTTGACCTAATCCTATACCCAAATATCATTATTAATAGAAATTAACCCTAATAACCATTAAAATAATTAAGCAAACATCATTATGAGATTTAAGGCTAGAGTTCACACCTCAATGTAGTGCAGTGAGAATACAATTTTTAGAATGTACTTGAGCTCTAGTTCTTGGATTTATTAACGTTAACTTCATCCAACTATACAACCAATATATCAACAGATACAAGATTTCATAATCTTTTTCAACCATTTAACTTTTAATGAACTCATAACTTTTATTCAAATTGAAACATAACTTTTCTTAAAAATATAAATATACATAAATTACAGTTTTAGTTAACTCAGACAATAAATTTATTTGAAGGCGTCTCCTTATTTAAACACAACTTTCAGTGAGAGTTCATTAACACATTTGAAAGCATAACTTTTATGAAAACCCAACTTCTGTCAAATACATAATCTTATAAAAACTTTTAAAGCATAACTCCCTTATGAATGCAATAGTTTTTCAAAAATTAAACTAGTTCATAAATAAACGAATACCGAAAGCCATAGTTTTGATTGACAGAACGCATAACCTTCAATGAATAAATTTAATGCTTAAGGGACTAAACTATTTTCCTTAAAACTCATACATAAACTCAGATTGAACCAATAGTAAAACAATTATTTAACGAGCGAGAGTATAAAAAGTATGAATTTAAAAATAAAATGAAAAGATGCATTAGCGCATTTACCTTTTTGGTTTTAAAGAAGGGATTAATAAAAAATAGGGAAACTAAGTAATAAAGGAATCATAGACAATTAATAAGTTAAAGAAAATAATTTTGGAGAAACGTGGGGGATGAATGACACTTGTACAATAGAGAATTTTTGGAGGGTTTTCTTTAAAACTTAAAATAAATGTGGGGCTCAAAACTCTATAAAAGAAAAGGGGATGAGGGGAAAAGGGGATCAGGCTGTTAGGTATTGTTATGCTACCAAATTGTGACTGGACTGATTGCTTGTGAGGAGTTGGGAATTTCTCATCTTGTATTGGAGTGGTAGCTCAGCCTTGCGGAGGCGAGCTGGGAAGCTAGGCATACCTTCTGGATTTGTGTGGCCCCTTTTCGACTCGGGGGGATAAGGGGGAAGCAAAGTACCCCTAGCGTTTGGCAGGGAGGTACCGGTGCAGTCTCTATAGTCGGTGAGCGGGAGCGGCATGGAGCGTGGGACGCGGCACGGAGCGCGGGACGTTATCTGAAGCAGGCGAAAGGCAACGGTATGATTTTTATTTCTGGTAGAGTAGCAAGCATTGGATATATGGTTAGATCTGCATGTGTTTTAATGGGTAAAGTGATTTGAGTTTCATATTGGGTTTTATAGCTTGGTTGTATGATTGTGCATTGATGGTCCTTCCCTTCCTTTTATTTTTTTTAAATTGTAGACTATGTTGATTTTCCTCCACTTGGTAGCTGCGGATGTCAATAACCCTTCTTGGCGTTTTTATGGTGATAAATTCTCTGCGTTTTGGTTCAAGTTCCCAACGTTTTGGACAACTTAATTTCTTTGCGTTCGACAGTGAAATTCTCTGCGTGTTGGTTAAATTTCCCAGCGTTTTTGTAATATACATTTCCTGTGTTTTTTTTTGTGAACCTTCTCTGCATTTTGGGTGAAATTTCCCTGCGTTTTTATAGTAAATTTCTTAGCGTTTTTCATGGTATAAACTTCTGCGTATGATGGAAGATACCCCAACCTTCCTCATCGTCCTCTGAAGGTTATGGGTTCCATTTTGATGGAGGATGCCCACGTTCCTTGGTCACCCAACTCGGCGAGTTGAGTTGTTCTTTCTCTGCGATTGTGGATTCACACCTGCGTGTCTTGACTCTTGCGTACTGGGTTGCCATTCTTGGTTTGGTTGAGAGTCTTGACGTGGTTGCCTCTGTATGGATCTGTTTAGTCTGCCCCCTTGTACAGAAGCTACACCCCCCCCTGAGCAGTTTCCATTGTCGAACAATTTTATAAAACGATTTCCAGTCGGTTCCCTATGACTGCAGATTGTCCTGCACTGTGGACGATCGATTGCAGTCACATTATGGTTGTATGTCGGCCGCATAGAGTCTGTGCGGTCCTGTCTATATTTATTACCATAATAAATTCGTGTGGTGAGATTTTCCAGGGCGTGGTCAGTAACTGCCACGCTTCCAGTTGTCAGATTCGCCTAACCCGGCCAGCGAATTTCTGGGTGCGTTTTTCACTTTTGCCTTGACATTTTAACCTTTTTACCTTATGGGAATTTGCACCATGAAGAAAAAAAATTCAGTTGGTCTCAGAAATAGATAATTCACCTTTATTGTTAAGTATTAGATATGTTCTGAAATTGTCGTTTTTGTTGTTATAAACTGATGTGTGGGGGTCAAAGCATTGTTACTGTATTTTTACATTACAAAGGATTCTGCTTCAAGTTTTCTGACCGGTTTCATTCTCCAAAGTCAGATTCTTCACATGATAAAAACATGTGCAATGTTTAGGTCCTTATGGTTCGATTCGATGGGGTCTTATAAGATACTATGCCAGTCTGTTCCACATCTGGTTTCTTCTATGGATTTTAAAACAACTACTGGGAGTTGGTTATGTTTGTTGTTCTTTTCGGAAATGGCGTTCGAGGGAAATACTTACACTATTATAAGCTTCGAGCGCCCTTCTTTCCATATTTTTGTAATGATTTTTACAACTAGGTTAACGTTGAATGATAATGTTATCATTTTCCTTGACACGTATCTGGGACTGACATAACACTTTATTGGTTCTCGATTTCATGCTTGATTGCCTACTTCGAGGTATGCATGCTCTATATTTTATTTTGGTTTCAACATAGGGTTATAGTTAAAAATTGTTCCTCGTTTTCCTTACATGCATTTCAGAGTTTTTGTGATGGAAGGGATTAGATTTTAGTCTGGGAATAATTCGGATTTGTTTCACGAATATTTTCCATAATCCTGTTTTTTTATAGATCTGAAGGAATATTTATTACTTAACATTATTTCAAACGATTTCCAGTCACTGCGGACGCTTCAGAAACCCTAGATTTAATAAAATTATTAATAAGTATTCTATTTTAGATTTTAAATAATTTAATAAAGTGGAGGATGTTTTGAAAATTTTGTTCATTAATATCTTAAGTGGTAATTTTTAAGGAGGTAAGGGAAAAATTGTAATTCTTATTTGATTTTGATAATGAGATTATTGTTATTAATGTTTTGGTTTTGTTAAGTATTAATGTAATGGTTTTTAGGGTAGTTTAGTTTTATTTGAAGGAAGAAGTTGAATTGATGGTGGAAGAACTTTATTAGGGGAGTTAGGTTAGATAGTTTAATAAACATAGAATTAGTAAAAAGTTTATTGGTATTGTTTAAGTGCTTATAGTTATTAAATTAATTGTTAATTTTAGTAGTTTAAGGGAAAATTATTAGGTAAAGATGGAGTCCGTGAGGGGTCCTCGGGAGGAATCTTTAAACTACCTTCTTTCTCGAAGATAGTTTAAAACACACAACATTTCGTAATATGTTTCGACAATAAAACCTCAAATTAGGTTTCGTGTCCTTGTATATCCTGCTGAACTTGGTGGGTAGTTGTCTGAATCCTTCTTCCTTGTACCTTCCATTAAGGTTGCGGTCATGCGTATATTTATTGTTGTACTTGGTTGAGTCATTTGAGTATGGGGTCAGTCGTGTCGGGCGGGATGTAGACACCTCCCTGTAGCCTAGCATATAAGACTATGTTTGTGATTATTCTTGTGTAAAGAATCTTGTGCCGTATCAAGACTCTCGAGCCATTTAAAGGTAGGGTTTTCACTCTTGCAACACACCTGACAAAGATTACTAGTTTCTGCCTGAGCAGATGGCCAGGATCCTATCCGACCTTCTCTCTCTCTGGAGCAGAGAACTAATATTAAACGCCCTGCTTTTCTGTGCAGAAGTAGTAAAATCCACTACTATGGATTCTTCCTTGTGTTCGTACCGTGTGTAACCCAGTGGTCATTTATTGCTTGCAATTACCTGTTGTGCACCTTATTCCTTTTGGTTGTGTTCATCATGGTTGCATCTTCTTGGTTGTCGGGTGGCGACGTAGAGTCAAGTGTGTATGTTCCTTTTTACACGTGCGCACACACCTTAAAAAATATATATATATAAAACAATTGCACCTGTTTAAGAGTTGTTGTCGTAACGAGGAGGGTCGTTACAAATGGATAGCCTGAAAAAATTAAAGGGCGTGTGCCCTCATGTTGAGAAGTGAAAAGATGGATACAACTAATGATCTAAAATTTAACTTGATCTTTAACCATTACTTGCATGTGAATTTTTTTTTTTAACTGTTAACCATCTTTATGAATGCAAAATTAAAGAACATTCATCAAGCATATAAACTTGTAAGAAAACTATCTATGAACAATAATTGGTAATGGAGTTCACCAGACTTCCTGGCTACGTCTCCAGGCCACTTTCCAAATGGGAAGGTCGATAGATTAAGTATTCAAATGCTTACAAAGTGACTTCTGATTTATGTCTATCATATACAGTAACAAACTTCAACAACAGCTACAAGATGAAATTCTAAGGCTTTTAAGTATAAACATGGATACCTTTATGTGTATCTGGAAGGCTCTGTGAGCACTTTTCTATCTAGATTCCTGAATGAAAAATTTGAAGCTGGATCTGGAATTCTTGCAAAAAATTGAGAATTTTGAGTATAAACTCGATATATTTCAGAAACTGGACTCTGAATGTCCTTCTTGGAACAATTCCCAAATCTTCTCATGATTGTACAGTCTGTACAACCTCGGGATGCATGCCAATTCTGTAACACCTCGAACTACGTGCAAATACCACCTCAGTATTCATGCAAATTCACTTCGGTCATTGTGCAACATCACCTCGATCTGCATGCGTATCTCTGCCTACATCAAAACCCCTTCTCAGGATCCGTGCCCATACTTCATTTAAATAATGAAATCAAAACCCAAAAAGGGGCGTGGGCCATGGGCCACATACCCACCCAATTCTTGCTCATTTTTGAACCTTTTAAGTTTTGCATGCCACCCATTTCCACGTCTCATAGAGGTGTCGCGTTGGTAGCTGTGGTTGTTATAGTGGTTAGGGTGGGGCAGAAGTCACGGGGTCAAACCCGCAGGCTTCCCCTCCTTGGTGCGATTTGGTATATATTTGTTTTAACATATGGTGGTATATCATATTTTTATTTAACATATGATTTATATGGTTTTAATACTATGGTTGGCACGATTTTTAATACCCATTATATGGTGCACTTGCTATAGTACCACATTTGATTTTTAACATTATATTTTGGGTTTTTCATATTGTTTTTTATATACATTTGAATACCAAGGGGATGCCTCGGTGTTGGCAAGGTCAAGGGCTAGGCCCTTGACCACCCCTTTTTTTCAAACCATTTCTAATCATATTTAACCCATTTTTAACCATTTTTAACCCATTTCTAACCATCTCCGACGAAACTTATATTGCTCATATTTTTGTCACCTGGAGGTCGTTTTTCTTGAAACGAACGTCACCGGAAAGTTGTTGACGATCTCTTCCACTTTGTAAGATTTACTTTGCATTTTGAATACTTTAACTCTATCGAATTTTGAGATGATCCACCTGGATCAAACATTCCCACTGGAAAGATTTTTGGCAACAAAAAGTATGAAATCATTCAGAAAATAAGTGAGGGTATAATTCCCTCACTCTTTCAGTCTCTATCCACCTTTCTTTTCTTGGATTCGTTCCTTTTAACCCCACACAAAAAAACTCCATGTCTCCTCTTCGTGACGATCTCACCTTCTTGTCCAGTATTACATCTTCATGAAGTTCATTAAGATACTTAGAAGAAAACTCGTCCACAGAAGGTACTTGAACCTGTACATATTGGTCTATAATCATAGGCGGCTCATACAATTTCAAGTTTTCCACATTAACAACTGAATACACTTACATATAAGGAGGCAATTCTAACCGGAAAGCATTATTACTAACTTTGTCCAAAATTGTAAATGGTCCATACCTGATAGGTTTCAACTTTCTACCTTCACCTTGAAGTCGATATTTATTGATATGAAGCCATACTTGATCACCAATCTGAAAATGATGATCTATGTGATTCTTGTCATGTTCTTATTTGTATTTGGCCTGACTTGATTCCAATTGTTCCTGCATTGCTTGATGAAATACCTGAATCTGTTGAATAAACCTTCGATCTTTATCTTCATCAACCTGTTCACATTCCACTATATCTTTCCCAAAAATGAAGTCTAAAGGAGACTTTGGCAAGTACCCAAAACATGTCTCGAAAGGATACTTTTGAGTAGAAGAGTGTATAGCTCTATTGTAGGCATGTTGTACATAATGCAATTGTTCATCCCAAATCTTGGGATGCTTAGCACAATACCCTCGAAGAAGATGTACCACAATCCTATTGACCACTTCAGTTTGACTGTCGGTTTGTGGATGAAATGATGTGCTTTTCTTCAACTTTGTGTCCATAAGTTTCCATAATGATGACCAAAATTTCCCAAGAAATCAGGATTCTCGATTAGAAATAATAGAAGTAGGAAGTCCAAAATGGACCCATACATTTTGGAAGAAAAAATGAGCAGTCATCTCAACTTTGATCTACTTTTTACAAGGCATGAGTATACACATTTTACTTAATCGATCCACAACAACATACAGATAGTCATGTCCTTTTCTAGACATTGGTAAACCTCCTACGAAATCCATTGAAACACTTTCCCATGGACGAGAAGGAACTGGAAGTGGAGTGTACAAGCCTAACATTTTGTTACTTGGTTTGCTTGTTGCACAAATGACACAACCTTTTACATATTTGGACATTGTTTCATTCATTCAAGGGCAATAACAAAAATTTTGTAATTGTGCTATGGTTTTACCTACTCCAAAATGCCTTGAAATGAGAGAAGTGTGAGCTTCTCTTATCACATGCACTCTTTCACTTTTTGGAATACAGATTTTACCAAGATGATACAACAACTTGTGATCGATATGATAATTTTATTCTTCATTCTGATAACCATGCCTTAGTGATTCATAAAATTCTTTGAAATCTTCATCCTTAGTATATTGTTCAACATAGCTTGCATGAACTAAAGGACTTTATTGAATAACAATAGAAGCATTTGTTGGAGGTCTAAATAACATATATGCAACTTTGTTTTGAATTCCCTTCTTATACTTTATAACCAAATGAAATTGTTGTAAAAACCCCATCCATCTGAAATTCCTTGATTGTTGTAGCTTAGTTTGTGATTGTAAATATTGTAGTGGTTGATTATCAGTATATATGATTGTTTCTTTACCCATCAGGTAATGTTTCCAATTTTTAACACTTTGTACTAATGCATACAACTCTTTGTCATAGGTTGGACAATTGATTATTGTTTTAGAGAATTTTTCAGAATGATAACATATTGGTTTTTTATGTTACATTAAGACTGCCCCCATTGCATAACCACTAGCATATATTTCTATCTCAAATGGTTGTTGTAGATCCGGTAGTGCAAGTACTGGAGCTGTGTTGATCTTTTCTTTTAGTGTGTCCAAGGCTTTTTGTGCCTTACCTTCCGACTGAAAGACCTTGTTCAAACCTATCAAAGCATGTAAGGGAGAAGCTATGAAGGAGAAGTTCTCAATGAACTTTCTCCAATATTAGGCTTCTCCCAAAAAGCTTCTTACATCTATTAAATTATTTAGCTTAGGCCAATTTACAATGACCTCAACTTTAGAGGGATCAATCTTAAATTCACCTCCCCCACAATGTAACCTAGATATACTAAATATGTCTTTCCAAATTCACATTTAGACATCTTTAAATACAATTTTTCCCTTACAAGTACATCCAATAGTTGTTTAACATGCTTGACATGCTCTTCCCAAGTTCAACTGAAAATCAAAATATCATCTAAGTAGACTATGACAAAATCATCAATGAAGGGTCTAAACACATCATTCATCACCCTCATAAATGTCATCGGTGCATTACATAGCCCGAATGACATTACTACCCATTCATACAATCTTTGTTTGGTTTTAAAAGTTTTTTTCCAAATATCATTGTCATGAATATGGATTTGATGATAGCCACTTCTTAAGTCTAACTTAGTGAAAAATATTGCATTCTTTAATTGATCTAAAAGATCATCAATTCAAGGAAGAGGATACATGTTCTTTATTGTGATTTTGTTCAGTGCCCTGTAATCAACACACATACACCATGTGCCATCTTTCTTTGGTACTAAAACAATTGGTGAACCACATGGCAAGGAACTTGGGTGAATGGCCCCTTTTTCAATTAATTTCTAAACCTGTTTCTTTATCTCTACATTCTCAATAATAGAAGACATGTACATACTAACATTAGGAAGAGATGCATCCTATTGCAAATGTATTTCATGTTGAATTTCCCTTTTAGGAGGTAAACCTTCAGGTTCTTGAAACAAAATATCATAATCAAATACCACCTTTATCAAGTCCTTTTTAAGCTTAGGATCACAACCTTTAAAGGATTCAGTTTTTTCAACATCTTTTGCTTTGACTATCATAAGCACAAAGTTCTTACTTTCATTTATTAACCTCTTAATTTGATTTGCAGAAACTAAAGAAAGATTAGTTTTCATGTGATGTGCACGAACAATATATTCAACACCATCCTTAGTGACATGATACCTGCTATCTTCCCTGTAAAAGATAGCCTTCCTATCATACAGATATGGACTACCCAACACAATACCACAGATATCCAATGGAACCACATCTAGATCTACCTCATCCACAAATCCAGAAGTGATGGAAAACCTAAGTCTACATTGTTTTGTAACTTGTAATCGTGCATTATCACATACCCATCCAAGTGGATATGTCTTAGGGTGTAACTTAGTTTCCAATTGTAATTTTTTAACAATTTCTTCTTAAATGAGGTTTGCTTGTGATCCACTATCAAAAAGAGTTTCAATTTTTGTATGCTTAGAGATAACTCTAATATGAAATAACTCACTTCTCTTTATTTCATCAATAACAGGTCCATTTCTTGAAACATAACAAGAAGGAATATTACCTTGGATGCTTGTAGCAATCACCTTAGTTTCATCCCCATAGTTTGATCCCAAATCATGTTGGATTATTGTTGCAGTAGTCTTTTTGTCTTCTTTTTTCCGAAACTTTTATGGCTTGAGCTCTAGATGAAGTTTCCAACATTGGGAAGCATCATGACCCTTCTTATAACAATGAGTACATGTAGGCTTATCTCCTTCTTTCTTCAAATTAGTTATGTGTTTACTTTTCCATTTACCTTTAAACTTATTTCCATTAGGTTTGAAATATTTCTTGGAAAAGTTCTCTTTGGTATTCTTCCCCTTTGTCTCTATGTGAGTTGCTTGAACACACACCTCATCAAGGTTATTCGGATTAAACATCAATATCATATGACGTAAATAACTATGCAATCCTCCTATATACTTGAGAAGAGTTTCCTAGGTGTAGAGAGGTATACCAAGTACCAATGCTCTTTTATGAAATTCTTGTGTGTATTCTTGCAAACTTTATCCCTTTCCTTGCCTCAAATTCTACCAATCCATCATAGCTTGCTACATATACCCTAATGGATAAAATTTATTTTTAAGTGATGAAGTGAACTCATACCAAGAGGAAACGATTTTTCCTTTTGTAGCAAGATCCTCTTGATATCTGCTCTCCCACCAAATGAGAGCAATCCCTCTAAGTCGGAGAGAATCCAACTAAATTTTAACAACATATTCAGTAAAATTTTGAATCCTACAATAAAATTCAATTTGACGGATCCAATTGTCCAATTTTTCAGCATTAAGTTCTCCATTATACATAGGTAAATCAAACTTAATATCAAGATTTAAATGAGGCATATTAAGATCAACTTTTATTTTTTTCTTTTCAAATGGAGAATGAATAGAACCATCAAGAAGAGATGGAGAAGTTGGTGGAGTTTTAGGGGGTTCCTCATCACCTCCTTATTTTTTACCTTCTGTATGAGATGGTCCATCTTTTTCACCTTTCTTTCGATCTTGATAGAGATCCTCTACCATCGTTTGCATTCTCATGAAAGATTTTAGAAATTCCCCTTCAGAAGGGATAGAAGAAGCTGCTTCTTCTCCTTTTGGTGAAGACATCCTTCCTCTTCTTGATCCAATCTCTAGATCGAACTCTTCAAGTTCTCCTTCACCACGCTGAAGCTTAGATATTGTTAACATCAACTCATAAAGAAATGGTTAACCTCACTCTGATACCAACTTGATCTGAAATTTAACTTGATCTTTAACCATTACTTGCATGTGAATTTTTTTTTTTAATTGTTAACCATCTTTATGAATGCAAAATTAAAGAACATTCATCAAGCACATAAACTTGTAATCAAACTATCTATGAACAAGAATTGGTAACGAAGTTCACCAGACTTCCTAGTTATGTCTCTGGGCCACTTTCCAAATGGGAACGCTGATAGATTAAGTATTCAAATGCCTACAAAGTGACTTATGATTTTTGTCTGTCATATACAGTAATAGACTTCAAAAACAACTGCAAGATGAAATTCTGAGACTTTTAAGTATAAACATGGATAGCTTTCTGTGTATATGGAATGTTCTGTGAGCACTTTTCTGTCTAGATGCCTGAATGCAAAAACTGAAGTTGCATCTGTAATCCTTGTGAAAAATCAAGACTTTTGAGTATAAACTCAATATATTTTAGAAACTGGACTTTGAATGTCCTTCTTGGCACAAGTCCCAAATATGCAACTAATTGTACAGTCTGTACGGCCTCGGGATGCGTGTCAATTCTGTACCACCTCAAACTACGTGCAAATACCACCTCAGTCTACATGCAAATTCACTTTGATCACTGTCCAGCATCACCTCTATCTACATGCCTATCTCTACCTGCATCAAAACCCCTTCTCGAGATCCATGCCCATGCTTAATTTAAATAATGAAATCAAAACCAAAAAAGGGGCATGGGCCATGGCCCACGCGCCCACCCAATTCCCGCTCATTTCTGCACCTTTTAAGTTTTGCATGCCACCCATTGCCACATCTCATAGCGGTGGCGCCTTGGTAGTTGTGGTTGTTATAGTGGTTAGGGTAGGGAAGAAGTCCTGGGGTCAAACCCATGGGCTTCCCCTCCTTGGCGCGATTTGGTATATATTTGTTTTAACATATGGTGGTATATCATATTTTGATTTAACATATGATTTATATGGTTTTAATACTATGGTTAGCGTGATTTTTAATACCCATTATATGGTGCGCTTGCTATAGTATCACATTTGGTTTTTAACATTATATTTTGGGTTTTTCATATGGTTTTTGATATACATTTAAATACCAAGGGGATGCCTCGGTGTTGGAAAGGTCAAGGGCTATGTAACGAACCTCATCATTACGACAACAACTCTGTAGCAGGTGCAATTTTTTTTTTCTGTTTTTCTGGGTTTTTTTTTTTTTATTAAGGTGTGTGCGCGCGTATAGAAGTAACAACACACTTCACTCTACGTCGCCCCCTGACAACCAACAAGACACAACCACGATGTTCATCACAAGAAGACTAAAGGCACACGATGAGTAACTGCAAACAATATACGACCATAGGCATAAGGTGCACAACGCAAACATTTAGCGACAAAAGTAAACTGACCACCCGCCCATCCTACCCTGTAAGGTTAGGACCTCCAAGACACATAATCAATGCTCAAGCCCAGGTTCCCATCGATTTTAACCATTTAAGGTCTCAGGGCTGGTGACTGTTCTGAGGAGCATGGAGGTGTCTACATCCCACCCGACACAACAGACCAAGCAACCACCTGACCACAATCAAGTACAACATAACATGAAGGATGACTACGCCCCTTACGGAAGGTGCACGACAAGAAGGGCTCCGACCACGAACACCCAAGTTCCACATAATTTTAAATTCAACAACCTTCCTCATTTACTAAACTCAGGCAATTTGTTGGTCGTGAGTCAAGGTTATGGCACCATATGTGTTATAAACAACAATAAAATTTCCAATAGCATTGTCTTGAATTATTAACCATCCTTTATTTATATCGCATATCCAGACCATGATTCTATAATTACCGTACCTCTTATATGCTACAACCCCAACCTTTCAGTGACCTTACAAGATAAAACATTCAATAAACATGAGGAGCTCTCAACTCGATGTCATCTATCATCTTAGGTTCCAATAATAATGCAAGAACATCATATTTCCATGTAACCTCATAGTTGGAATTAACAATACAATGTCATACCTAGAGATGACATCCCATTTATAAGTAACGTTATAGTTGAACAAATGCAAATAAGATCATATTTAGAACTGGCAATATCTATTGATACAATCTCTAAAGTGACAAGGGACAAGATTTGAAATGGCATAGATCAATATCAACTGACAATACTAGTAATTATTCATAATTAAAAAGTTCATGTATACAATTAACATCAAATACCTATTCCAAGTAACCTCGTAATGGAAATGAACAATATAACAACATACTTAGAAATAACACCCTATTTATTAGTAACGTCATTAGTTGAAAATTTACAAACAAGATCATAATTAGAAATGGCAATATATAAGGAAACAATCTCTAGAATCAGGTCTGGTCACAAGCCATCATACATGTCTAAAAACAGTTATCGTTTAGGTGCAATCTACATCTAGCCTTAAACAACATAAGCTTAAATGAATTACAATTTCAACTGGGTGTTATCTCCGCAATTAGCCATTCATATTGTGGGGTTGTAATGATCCATTTTTTTTTTAAATAAAAAATCTGAGCATGTATACTGCAAAATACCAAGGACCTGATTTGTGTACCTTTTGAAAACGTTTACAACAATATATCAATAACAATGATCTATACAACAATGGTCTACACATCAATATACAGCCAGGTGTATCTCTTTAATAATGAACTATACAACAATTATCCATACCGCAATTTACCGCAATGTGTACCTCAAATGATCATTCTTTTAATCAATAACAATATCAAGACTTTAACCCATTTCTCAAGTCATGGCGAGGTCTATACAAGGAGCCTATTTATATATACGTTCACACATCCACTCTAACGGTAAGGGTCTATACGAAAGGCTTCAAGTACATTGCCGATTCACCTCAGGAGATAATGGGAAGGGTGGAATCAATTTTTTCTCATTAAATGAAAGGAAAGAGGTAAAAAAATTTTTAAGACAAGTATCTGAAACCTTGCACCAAGCATCCAATTGAAACTAACCCGTTGTTAGCAGTTGATACTGTAGACAACCGCTGATCTGCTTGTCATTAGAACACATTGCCAAAACGCAATGAAAACAACACTACCAAAACGCAATAAGAAAAAATGCAGCAAAAAGAGCACACATTTTTAATGGAACGCCCACAATCAATCATAAAAATGCCCAGCAACGCACAAGGGATAGTTCCAGTCCACAAGAGGTCACGCCCACAGGAGATCGAAATTCCCATCAAGGAATCAGAACGCCCAGCAAGAAGGATTACAAGCAACAAGCAAAATCGACCCACTGTATACAGAAACGCCCAAGAACAATTGCTCACGGTTTGCAATAAAAATGCCCCAAAAATGAATGGCCCACGGCAAGTGGAAACGCCCAATAAAATAGTATAAAAACGCACACAGAGGTATGGGCAATACAACAACCCATTTTATGGCAGCCCAAAGCAACTGTACCACGCCCCACCCAACAGTAACCATCACGCCCAACATCATTAAAAAGAACTCCCAATATCATTTTTAAATGCAGCTTATTCAAAACACAGGTTATTTAATAAAAATGCCCAACATTACTCAAAAAAAATGCCCAAGATCATTTTTAAACGCAGCTTATTCAAACACAGGTTATTAGAAAAAGAACACCCATAAAGAATGCTCATACTGAAGGGGAAGCACAGACCATCAACATTAAAATGCAGATCAATGCATTCAAGCCCAGATTAAAACCCAATACCTACAATGCATACCAAAAAATGCCCAACAAAATGAAAGAGACGCAGTTCATGCAACCGTTAAAACGTAGACCAATAACGCCCCGACGCATTGTCAGAAGGTAACGAAATTGACAGAAATAAATTGAATGCTGGGTTAAATTGATTCGCCAGATGATAAACAATTTGCCAGAGGTAAAAATGAATTAAAGGAGGTATTCCCAAGATAAACAATTTTTTTATTTTTTCCAGTAACCATTAACAAGACGAATCGCCAGAAGCAATTTAACACTAACCATTTCTAAAAAAAATTGCCAAAATTAAATCATACCTTAGCCACTCACCCGCTTCGGAGACGTCCCGCGCTCTATGCCATGCTCGCTCTCCTTGTCGCTCCCGCTCGTCGACCGCAGAAATCTCACCGGTACCTCCCAGCCAAACTCTAGGGGTACTCTGCTTCCCCCTTAGCCCCCCGAGCCGCGAAGGGGCCACACAAGAACCGGAGATAGACTAGCATCTCAGCTCACCTCCACGACTGAGCTACCACTCCAACACAGCTGAGATAAACCCAACTCCTCACAAGAAACCCGTCAAGCCACAATTCGGCAGCGTAACGTTACGCTAACCATTCATCCCCTCTTCCTTCTTTTCCCCTTCTTTTATAGAAATTTGAGACCCACCTACTTTCCTAATCACTAATTAATTAATTTTTAATGACAAACCTCTAAACAATCTCCGTTGTCCAAGTGTCACTCATCCCTAGGGTTCTTTAAAAGTTAATTTCTTTTTAAAAATTAAAAGACTCAATTCCCTCACTACCCCAAAAATCGCTCCTTAAATTACTCCTAGGGTTCCTAGATCCCCTCTCATGCCTTTAATCACTTTCCTAAAATGAAGTTTCTGAATTTTAGTAACTCCTTAAATGTTGATTCCTTTTTTCTTTTTACCCTATGTCTCCTACTTT
>SNQJ01S0031886.1:79896-116393 GCA_010110895.2 Picea sitchensis | reverse complement strand
CACAGTCTGCCCTCACGGCATCGTGGATCCTCTCGAATTAGGTAATCGTTAACCTACAGTTCGAGCCACGGCGGGAGTGCTAGTAGGCTGTGGCAGGGTTGCTATCCACACCTCTCCCTCAATCTCTCTGGAACTTGTGTGTGGCCCCTTTACTCCATATGTGAGTCTTGGTCGGCAAGCTATCGTCAGCCTACATCATCAACCATCATGTCAGATCATGTGAACCATATATCATAAAATCAATAGCATATCATCAAAACAAAACAATATCACCGTAAATGAAATGACCCAAATAGCCCACTCCCTGACTCAATCCGGAGTCGAAGGGAGTTCCACCGATGCCTCTGCATTCTCAAGGTCTGAAACCCTGCACACTTAATGAAATTGAGTCAGCAGCACCTGTCTACATCAAAGTAGTAAAAACATCCTGTCATATAACTTAACGCATCATAATGAAGGAAAAAGTTTTATCATCATAAAAATCCAGATCACTTGCGAGCAAGTGTCCTCAAAGACTAAGTTTGGTAAGTGCGTCAGAGCGGGATGTTACAGGGTAGGTCAAGGGCCCTTGACCACCCCTTTTTTTCAAACCATTTCTAATCATATTTAATCCATTTTAAACCATTTTTTAACCATTTTTAGCCCATTTCTAACCATCTTTGATGAAACTTCCATTGCTCATATCTTTGTCACCTGGAGGCCATTTTCCTTAAACGAACGTCACTGGAAAGCTGCTAACGAGTTCTTCCACTTTGTAAGATTTACTTTGCATTTTGAATACTTTAACTCTATCGAATTTTGATATGATCCACCTGGATCAACTAATAAGGGAATAATTCACTTGAAACACACAATGATGAAATTTGATCACTTAGTAATACACCCCAAAAATATTAAATGTATTGTCATGTTATATGAAAACCATAAAATATTTTATGTTAAAAAAATATTATATAGTAGAGGCTTCATGTAGCCAATTCTAAGAATTAAATAATATGTTCTTTGATGATAAGGTTCTTAATTTACCTTATTTACATTTATGTTTGCAATTATTGGATTTTCCACATTTTCATATATTGTTTTGTAAAAAGGTATATGGTTATGCATATAATTTTTTCCTTTTGTTGTTGTTCTATATATTTTCCTAATATTTGGTTAGTTTCACTCATCCTAAATTTCTTTTATTATACAAATAATTAAAAAACCAAAAAGTTTAAGATAACCCTAGCAAAATTTCAAATAACTGAGTGAATTTTGACCTTTTGTAATTCACACCATTTTAAATTAGACCATGTACTTGTTATACATAGAGTATCCTTACTTGTTGGAATTTTTCAGGGGGCCTCTTATTTCAGTACCTTACCATACCACGCCTTGAGTGGAGGATGCTACACACCTTACACGGTGGTTTGGGACCCTGGTATCATTTTCAGTTTCAGTCTGGATCATTTTATGGAGCGCTAGGTTTTGATGGCATTGCTTAAGGACAAGCCGTATTTGGGAAGGGAGGATTGTAATGTCCCCATATTTTTATTCCCATACTTTACAGTTGGAGGCAACCTTATGCATTTATGTCAATGTGGTGAGAGGAGTAAATGGTGGTTAACAAGGTGCCTAGGCAATTTGGAGGGGTTTTATGGATCCCATGATATTTCATTCACCATATTTAATCACATGAATCATTTCCAAATAGTCCTCTCTTGGTTCAATGGCATTTCAACAATTTCCATAATTTTGGTCATTATTGGGCATAATTTAATTAAATACACTAAATGTGTTATTGGGACCATATTGTCCGAAGGGATACATGAGTGTAATAGCTCGGTGAAACCTAGACAAAATGATATAAAGGTTGGAATGATGAGAAAGGGGTTTCCGACATCCATGAATGTATTAGAATCCAATTAACCACTTTCTGGTATTAAAAAGGTAAATTATTAATTACTTAAACATTAAAAATATTTTTTTAATGTTTAAGTGAAGATTGGATGGAAAATAAGGTAGGGGTTTGACTTGGTCAAAAGGGAAAGATATAGAAGTATGAGAGGATGAATAAATAGAGGGGTAACCCTTCACTTTGGTATTATGTTTGGATTGATCTCTTGGTGTTATCTTGGAGCCAAGGTTTTCGTTAGGGTTTTGAAAAAACCTTTCCATTTTAGTTTAGTTTCGGTGGTGCAATATCCATCCTATCTAGACGAGGAGGATCCATCCTAGATCTTCATTGGAGCTTCATCTAGTTAGAAAGGTATGGATGAATGACCCATTGGAATTAAAAGAAATTGTATATATTCAAGTATTATGTTAAAAATTTGAGAGGAAGATAAATTTATATGCAACTCAATATAAAATCTTCTCAAAGTGGTTTATAACACAAGTTACTCACATTTATCTTCAATTCGTTTAACGCAAACTAATGGGTAGAATGAAAAAAAAAAAGGGTGTGCACCCTCATGATTAGGAGTGAAATAATGGCCCCAACTAATAAGAGTTCATAATTCACTTGAAACACACAACGATGAAATTCGATCACTTAGTACTAAACCCCCAAAAAATCAAAAGCATTGTCATATTATATCAAAACCATAAAATCCTTTATGTTAAAAAAACTATTATATAGCATACGCTTCATATAGCCAAATCTAAGAATGCAACAATATGTGATTTGATACGATGATAAGGTTCTTAGTTTACCTTATTTACATTTGTGTTTGCAATTATAAGTTTTTCCACATTTTCATATATTGTTTGGTAAAAGGGCATATGGTTATGCATCAAATATTTTCCATTCTAGACATTTTCCTAATATTTGGTTAGCTTCACTCATCCTAAAGTCTTTTATTCTACAAATAATTAGAAAACCAAAAAGTTGAAGATAACCATAAAAAAATTTCAAATGGATGAGTGAATTATGAATTTTTTTAATTCACACCATTTTAATTTACACCATGTACTTGTTATATGCTTAAAAATTATTGCTAACTTCATCATTGCATATAATGGCACTTAAAATTTTCAACATCATTGTTGTTATATATAATAACTAAGGACAACTATTCATTTTTTTGACTAACAATCACAAAAATTAACATAAAAAACTTATATGAAATCAACTGATTTTATGAAACAATTAAATTAACCATCCATTTATTTTACAAACCATAACATCATCACATTTGAACTCTAACTACAAAGGGAAATCAACATACGACCAAATTCATCCCTCCTTCGATATTTATGATATGGAAATCTCTTGCACATTAATGAAGAACCATTTTCACACAATATTCAATACTTATATTAATAGTTTCTTATTCATTTGTTGTTGAAACATCTTCTGAGAATCTTTATTAATGCAAGTGAATTCACTATATTAAATTATTTTTGGCAATGTCAATCAATAACCTTCTACACAAAATTAGCAAACCAAAATGTTGAAGATAACCTTAACAAAATTTCTAATAGACGAGTGAATTTTGAACTTTTGTAATTCACACCATTTTAAATTACACCATGTACTTGTTATATCTTTAAGAATCATCATTAACTTGATTATTGCATAGAATGACACTTAAAAATTCCACGTCTTGTAATATTTGAACATCATTATTGTTATATAATAATTAAAGGAAATCATTCATTCGTTTCACTAACAATCACAAAAAATAACATAAAAAAACTTATATGAATTTAAACTATTTTATGGAACAATTTTAAATTAACCATCCATTTATAAATAACATAAAAAATATTGTATGAATTTAAACTATTTTATGGAACAATAAAATTAACCATCCATTTATAAATAACATAAAAAAACTTAAATGAATTCAAACCATTTTATGAAACAATTAAATTAAACATCTGTTTATTTTACAAGCCATAACATCATCACATTTGTACTCTAACTACACAGGGAAATCAACATACAACCAAACTCATCCATCTTTCCGTATTTATGATATGGAAATATTTTGCACATTAATGGAGAAACATTTTCACACAATATTCAATACTTTCTTTAAGAACAAAAGAAAGAACACTATCACATGTTGTTCAAATGTACCTTCATTGGTTGTGCACCCTTGTTCTCTTATTTGGACTCCAAAGGTCACCATCACAAACTGTCACATCCTTTGTGTGTCTCGCATTCCTTCACGGACCAAAGAACAATTAAATTGACCATCCATTTATTTACAAACCATAACATCATCACATTTGAACTCTAACTACAAAGGGAAATCAACATAGGACCAAACTCATCCATCCTTCATTATTTATATAAATACGGAAATCTTGCAGATTAATGAAGAAACATTTTCACACAATATTCAATACTTACTTTAAGCACAAAAGAAAGAACACTAAATATAAAAATTATATTAATTTTTAAACATTCTCATGTGCAGTTGAAAGACTTTCTGACAACTACACATGATATGAACATTTTCTTATTCATTTTCTCCTTAAATTGCTTCCAATATTATTTATTAATGCAAACAAATTCACTAAATTAAATTATTTGTGGCAATGCCAATCAATAACCTTTGTTACTCTCTTGAAGAATCTTCGTTCCCACATACTTGTATGCACAATAAGATTTTTCTATATGAATTCACAGAGACCCAATTGAAATAGTAAGAACATTATAATTACATGTCGATCATCATAGTGGTGGCTTGTGGGCTTGTTCCTAAAGGGTATTTGAATGTTGAGCCATCCACAATCCTCAAACTTTCAACACCATTTACCTGATATCACTAGTTACTTGAATGTATTAGAATCCAATGAACTACTTTCTGATATTAAAAAGGTAAATTATTAATTACTTAAAAATTAAAAGTAATTTTTAATGTTTAAGTGAAAATTAGAGGGAAAATAAGGTAAGGGTTTGATTTGGTCAAAAGGGAAAGATATAGAAGGCTAGGAGGAACAATAAATAGATGGGTAACCCTTCACTTTGGTATTACGTTTGGATTGATATCTTCAAGCATTCTTGGAGCCAAGGATTTCGTTAGGGTTTTGACGAAACCCTTTCATTGTAGTTTAGTTTGGGTGGTGCATTGTCCACCCTAGCTAGACAAGGAGGAGGATCCATCTTGGATAATCATTGGAGCTTCATCTGGTTATAAAGGTATACATGAATGACCCATAGGAATTAAATCAATTGTATGTATTCAAGTATTATGTTAAAACTTAGAGAGGAAGATATATTTATATGAAACTCAATATAAATGTTTCACAAAGTGGTTTATAGAACAAGTTACTCACATATATGTGCAATTCTTTTGTGCAAAATAATGGGTATAATGACAAAACAAAAGGGTGTGTGTCCTAATGTTGAGGAGTGAAAGAATGACCCCGACTCATAAGAGTTTAGAACTCACTTAAAACACAAAATGATGAAATTTGATCACTTAGTACTACACCCAAAAAATATCAAAAGTATTGTCATGTTATACCAAAATCATAAAATCCTATATGTTAAAAAAATTATTATATAGCATAGGCTTCATATAGCCAATTCTAAACATGCAACAATATGTTCTTTGATACGATGATAAGGTTCTTAGTTTACCTTATTTACATTTATTTTTTTCCACATTTTCATATATTGTTTGGTAAAAAGGTATATGGTTATCCATCAAATCTTTTCCTTTTGTTCTTATTCTAGACATTTTCCTAATATTTTGTTAACTTCACTCATCCTAAAGTTCTTTTATTCTACAAATAATTAGAAAACCAAAAATTTGAAGATAACCATAACAAAATTTCAAATAGATGAGTAAATTTTGAACTTTTTTAATTCACACCATTTTAATTTACACCATGTACTTGTTAAATCATTAAAAATCATCGCTAACTTGATCATTGCATATAATGGCAGTTAAAATGTCCATGTTTGAACATCATTGTTGTTATATATAACAATTAAGGCCAATCATTCATTTGTTTGAACGTTGACTGTATTGGAAGCCAATTAACCACTTTCCGATATTAAAAAGGTAAATTATTAATTATTTAAACATTAAAAATTAATTTTTAATGTTTAAGTGAAAATTGGAGGGAAAATAAGGTAAGGGTTTGATTTGGTCAAAAGGGAAAAATATAGAAGGTTCAGAGGAAGAATAAATAGATGGGTAACCCTTCAATTTGGTATTATGTTTGGATTGATCTCTTGGAGCATTCTTGGAGCCAATATTTTCATTTGGGTTTTGACAAAACCCTTCCATTGTAGTTTAGTTTAGGTGGTGCAATATCCACCGTAGCTAGACAAGGAGGAGGATCCATGTCAAGTCTTCATTGGAGCTTCTTCTGGTTAGCAAGGTATGCATGAATGAACCATAGGAATTAAAATAAATTGTATGTATTCAAGAATTATGTTAAAACTAGAGAGGAAGATATATTTATATGCAACTCAATATAAAATCTTCTCAAAGTGGTTTATAGAACAAGTTACTCACGTGTATCTTCAATTCTTTTGTGCAAACTAATGGTTAGACTAGGAAAAAAAAGGGCATGTTCCCTCATGTTGAGAGGTAAAAGGATGGCCCCAAATGATAAGATAATAATCCACTTGAAACACACAATGATGAAATTTGATCACTTAGTACTACACCCCAAAAATATTGAAAGTATTGTCATGTTATATCAAAACCATAAAATCTTTTATGCTAAAAAAATATTATATAGTAGAGGCTTCATATAGCCAATTCAAAGAATACAAAAATATGTTCTTTGATACAATGATAAGGTTCTTAGTTTACCTTATTTACATTTATGTTTGCAATTATTGGATTTTCCACATTTTCATATATTGTTTGGTAAAAAGGTATATGGTTATGCATCTAATATTTTCCTTTTGCTCTTGTTCTATAAATTTTCATAATATTTGGTTAGTTTCACTCATCCTAAAGTGATTTTATTATACAAAGAATTATAAAACCAAAAATTTTAAGATAACCCTAACAAAATTTCAAATAGATGAGTGAATTTTTAACTTTTGTAATTCACACCATTTTAAATTAGACCATGTACTTGTTATACATCGAGTATACTTACTTGTTGGAAGTTTTTAGGGGGCCTCTTATTTTAGTACCTTACCAAACCACACACTAAGTGGAGGATGTTACACATCTTACATGGTGGTTTGGGACCCTGGTATGATTTTCAGTTTTAGTCTGAATCTCTTTATGGAGCATCAGGTTTTTATGGCATTTCTTAAGGAAAAACACTCTTTGGGAAGGGAGGATTATAATGTCCCCATATTTGGATTCCTTGACTTTACAGTTGGAGGCGACCTTATGGGTTTATGTCAACCTGACGAGAGGAGTAAATGGTGGTTAATAGGGTTCTTGGGCAATTTGGAGGGGTTTTATGGATCCCATGCTATTCCATTCACCATATTTTATCACAAGGATCATTTTCACACAATCCTCTCTTGATTCAGTGGCATTTCAACAATTTCCATAATTTTGGTCATTGTTGGGAATAATTTAATTAAATACACTAAATGTGTTATTGGGACCATATTGTCTGAAGGAATACATGAGTGTAATAACTCGTTGGAACCTGGACGAAATGATATAAAGGTTGGAATGATGAGAAAGGGGTTTTCGACATCCAGGAATGTATTAGAATCCAATTAACCACTTTTTGATATTAAAAAGGTAAATTATTAATTACTTAAACATTAAAAATATTTTTTTAATGTTTAAGTGAAGATTGGAGGGAAAATAAGATAAGGGTTTGATTTGGTCAAAAGGGAAAGATATAGAAGGATGAGAGGAAGAATAAATAGAGGGGTAACCCTTCACTTTGGTATTATGTTTGTATTGATCTCTTGGAGTTCTCTTGGAGCCAATATTTTCATTAGGGTTTCGACAAAACCCTTCCATTTTAGTTTAGTTTCAGTGGTGCAATATTCATCCTATCTAGACAAGGAGGAGGATCCATCCTAGATTTTCATTGGAACTTCATCTAGTTAGAAAGGTATGGATGAATGACCTATTGGAATTAAAACCAATTGTATATATTCAAGTATTATGTTAAAAATTAGAGAGAAAGATAAATTTATATGAAAATCAATATAAAATCTTCTCAAAGTGGTTTATAAAACAAGTTACTCACATTTATCTTCAATTCTTTTATTGCAAACTAATGGGTAGATTGAAAAAACAAAAGGGTGTGTACCCTCATGATGAGGAATTAAATAATGGCCCCAACTAATAAGAGTTCATAATTCACTTGAAACACACAATGATGAAATTCAATCACTTATTACTACACCCCAAAAATATTGAAAGTATTGTCATGTGTAACAACCCCATCGTTACAACTAGATGCAACGCAACACACAAGTTTTTTTTTTTTTTTTTAAATCATGATGGAAACAACGAAAACAATTAAACAACACAAATTGAATATGAACACAATGCACGTAGATCAAACAACAGTAAAAAATGAATCAGATTCTAGCACATAGGGAAACTGGACGAAACATGCGATAATTAATAGACAGATAAAAACGACTACCTGCCCGACACAAGCAAGACAACGCCTACAAGCTAAAGGACAACATCAACCAACCCACCACAACGAATTGAAGACCAGTAATTGGAAACCTCTATGGCGGGAAAAACCAAACATGTTAAGGCATTACAAACCAAGTGCCAACATCAATTACAACGAACAATGCCCAAATCAGGAAGTACGTACTCTATCCGTCAGGGCGGGCGATGATCCCCTCATCAAGAATCATTCCATCACCAGGAGATATGCATGACAGTAACCATGGTGTAACATAACATAATTGGACCCTTAAACCAAGCTAAATCCAACACGCTAAGAGACTGAATTAACTAAGAAGAAGACTATACCCACCCACCAAAGCAACAAGTCAACAAGATGCAAGATGACATTACTCAAATTAAATTGTGCAAGCTATTAAACGACTTCTCCAACAAACCGTAAACCATTATCTGCTAAGAAAGATGTCTAAGTGAAAGGAGTGAACTATTATAATGTTACTATTATCATAAATGTTATCATACATGTGAATTATTATATGCACTCAACAAAATCAAAATACACCTGTCAACAAATATACACTATCCATTAAAATAAGTGAACTACTTAACATTTAAAAAGTGATCTACGCTGCTTATTTAATATTCGACATTGTTGTCTATATTATTGTTTTCTAAATTATTGGTGTCTAAATTAACAAGTCTCTGGATGACTCTATTGATAAAGTATTAATAATTATAAAGATATCGCTAGGTAAATAACCATACTTATTTGATAAATAAATATCGTTGTGTAATAGCAATATTGTCAACAATATTTAAAACGATATCCATGATATTAAATCACTATCCACTAAAAAGAATTAACAATGTAAAGGGAATGACAAGGAATAACACTATAATTCTCTGTCTAAATAAAAGAGTTAATCATATATATCGTAGGCATGTAAGTCACTGTCACATAATTCGCTAATTAACAATATAAAGGAATGACAAGGAATAACACTATAATCATTGTCTAAATAAAGGAGTTAGTCATATATATATCGTTGGCATGTAATTCATTGTCATATAAAGGGTTACTGTGTCTATTGAAATTGTTGCCAACCATCCATGTATGCATGATCGCTGTCATATCCAATAAATGCAAGATCGTTGTTTATTATATACTATAGCATTGTTTTCTATTATATTATAAACATTTGTTGATTGTTATATCCTATCAAACGCAACCATGTCAAAACACTATCGACTAAAGTCTATCAAACGCTGTGAAAATAAAATTCTTGGGTGTATATCATTAAGATATTGTTGTGTACATATATCATTGTGTATATGCCACAAAACTCACAGTGTGAATGTTGTGTAATTCCTGACAAGATCTATACACTGTACCATTAAATTCACTTTCAAAAGTATGTTGTCAAAAAACGTATTACTGTGGAAAAGAGATATCGTTGTGTAATCAAACAATGGATGAGATAATGTTGAGTAAATGCAAAAATGGGTTGTGAAATCATGGTGTAACTATGAGGTCACTGTGTAATAACATTTTTTTTTAAAGAATTTAAAACTCCCCATAATTTAAATCGATACCAACAATATCGCCATTGAAATGCAGAGTATAAAATGCATTCCAAAAAAAAACGCAGAGCATAATATCGCTTTGGTAAATGCATTTAAAAAAAAAAGGAAGGTATGAACTCTATCAACAAACTCTCTGTGAGGTACCATTTGTTGGGGTAAATTCGTAATCAGTATATAATAAAAATGTTGTTACAGTATATAAAATTACATTCACTATATATTACAATAGTAGCCACTACATCTTATAAACACTATCAATTTATTACATCAAAGTTAGTACATGTAAATCGTAGTCAAAATACCAAACCAATCACTAGGATTCATCATTAAAATCACAGATATGATACCAAACAAAGTGTTGGGGTTTATCAATAAAATCCCATAGGTTATACCAATCAAGCGTTGGTTAATATTCCAAGGAATCGCAAAGATAAAGAGAAGAGATAATCAAACAAAAATGCGGGGATACTCAGCACAAGAAGGTGCAAGGACCACTGATTTGGCAATGAATCAATCGAAATCGCAAGGATACTCGTTCACAAGAAGGCACAAGGATTATATATTAATCATAATAGAAAAATCCAGAGATAAGTAAGGGATAGATGATTGGGAGAAAAAATTATCCTTCACTTATTCTCCATGCACAAGAAAGCAGGGCATTTGAATCTATAGGTCTTTAAACACCGAAGTGACGATCGTCGATTCGGCTCCTAGCCAACTATGCAGGAATAGACTAATAAATAAAGGGATAAGGGACAAAAGATAAAAACACAAACTTCTTCATAATAATCAATAAAGAAAACACTTTGAAGTCACTTCAATAAGATGTTGGGTTCGCCACGGGAAATCAATTCAAAATATAGCGATCAAGGGGATTACAAATACCATAGGAAAGCAGGTGCAAGAAAGCTCATGGCAATGAAATCTTCAACCCAACACAAAAAAATAACATGTGTAAATTTAATTTCATTGTGTTTTTTCTAATAAAATACTTGAGCTCTTTGTACTAGTCATCGTTGTGCTATAAAGTTAGAATATTTTCACGTAGATTTGTCTGAAGAGGCATCACCGAAAATATGCACGGTCTCTGACTCAATACATCAACCACTCTGTTCATTGTTCCCTTTATGTAAGTAATCTTGAAATCGTACTCACTAAGAAATTCCGACCAATGTCGTTGTTGCGCATTCAAGTCGCTTTGCGTAAAGATGTGTTGTAGTCCAAAGTGGTTCATTTTTAGTTCAAATTTTCGCCCAATAAGGTAGTGTCTCCAAACTCTCAAGGAATATACAATGGATAATAACTCCAAATCATGCGTTGCATATTTCTCATCATGCCTTCTCAACTTCCTCAAGATGTAAGCGATCACTCGACCATATTTCATCAAGGCTCTACCTAATCCTTCCATGGATGCGTTAGTGCATACCAAGAAGTCCATGTCCATGTCAGGGAAATTTAGTATCAGTGTTGTTGTCAACAACTCTTTGAGCCTCCAAAATGCCTCCGTGCATTTCTCGATCCAAATAATCTTCTTGTTCTTCTTCTACAATTTCGTAATTAGATTTGTTATCTTTGAGAAACCCTCAACATACCATCGATAGTATCCCGATAAACCCATGAATATGCGCACTTCCGAGACATTCTTCGGCACATGCCATTCCCTAATAGCCTCAAACTTTTTTGGATCCACGATGATACCTTTGATGGAGATGATATTCCCTAAGTAGTGAATCTTCGATTGATAAAATGAGCATTTAAAACATTTCCCATACAATTTGTTCTCTCATAGACACTGTAATACCAAGAACAAGTGCTCTTCATGCTCCTCCATCATCCGAGAATAATTCAAAATATTACCAATGAATACTTGGACAAGCTTGTCCAAGTATTCGTAGAACACCTCGTTCATCAAACTCATAAATACCCTAGGGGCGTTTGTCAGTCCAAAAGGTAAAACAATAAACTCATAATGTCAAAACCTCATCTTAAAGGCGATCTTAGGGATGTCATCCTTCTTGATACATAATTGGTGATACCCTGATCACAAGTCGATCTTTGAAAACACCGTCGCACCTTTCATCTGATCAAACAAATCATCAATCCTTGGAAACGGGTACTGATTCTTGATCGTTGCTTTGTTCAATTGACGATAGTCAATGCAGAGTCTCCACAACCCATCCTTCTTCTGTATGAAGATAACCGACACACCCCATGGTGACACACTTGGATCTATAAGTCCCAGGTCCAACAACTCCTTTAGTTTCATTCTCAACTCTTTTAACTCCAGGGTCAACACCCGATAAGGTGTTATTGCTTTCAATTTAGTCCCTGGTTTTAGGTCGATGGTAAATTCCAATTCCCTCTCTAGAGGCATCCCAGGTAACTCCTCAATGAACATGTCTGCAAACTCTCTCACCAACGGAATGTGTTCTATACCTTCCGATAATCCCTTCTTGTTTAACGCAAGGATAACATAAATCTTACATCCCTTGTGCATGCTCTTCCATAGCTACAAGGAAGAGATGAACCTCAGGGGAACTCCCTAGTTGTGACCTATAATCACACCCCTCTCACCCTCATCATCGACCAAGCTCAATCATTTCATTTTACAGTTGAGTATCGCCTCATGCGATTCCAACCAGTCCATACCGATCATGACATCATAATATCCTAAGATCATGATGTACACGTTGGCCCTAGTGAAAAACTCTCCCAGGTTAAGGCTACATCTCGTAACCTTCCCACAAACCTTCTTTTTGGCTCCAGAAGACATTTCTATAAAGCTAAACTCATCATGTTCAACTTCCTTTACCTTAATTCTTTTTAGCACTGCACTAAAAATGAAACTCTCAGTAGCGCCAGGATCTATCAAAATACTAAGGTTTTGGTTAGCGATGGTACCTGACATCTTGAGCATAGTCAAATGGTTCTCTACCTGACAGTTATTCATCGTTGCATGAATCCGATGGGCCTTGCTAAAATATCCCACGGTAGTGGATCCAGCTGATCTAAATTCTCTAGTCCTCTCCACTGGACAGTCGTGTTGGTAATGTGGCTCCCCACATATCCAACATCCTTTCTTTGATCTAGTACTCCTGGTGCTTGAAGTAGAAGATGACGACCCAACTTCCTACAACCCTTGTTTGTTCTACTAAACAGGCCTAAACTGTTGTTGTTGCGGTCGACACTACTGTTGATGTTTTGGTCCTCGGTAAGGAGTCTTCTGTTGAGGCGTTGGTCGTCAAGGTGTAGTGAAAGTGGATCATCTCTGGAAGACATGATATCCTGGTGAATGCCTAGCTGGTGTCTAATGTTGTTGTGCACCACATGACACCTGTTGTGTTGGTCTCACTGGAGTCTAGCTTTGAACCTTGTTGATAAGCTCCTCCTTTGCTATGAGGGCCTTCTAAATGAAATCATGCAAGGTTTGAGGCATCAAAATCCTAACCTTTGCAAGAATGTTGACATTAAGGCCAAACAAGAACCTGTTGACCTTAAGTTTCTCAGTATTCAGGTGTGGAGTATACTGAAGCAACTCCATAAAATGTGCCTCGTACTTGGGCACTGTACGTTGGCCTTGTTGCAAGGAGTTGAACTCGCTGAGCTGAAACTCAATGAATTCCTCTGATAGATACGTCTCTCGAAACCATTCCTAGAACAGTTCCCATGACACATCTTCGACGGACATGTTCAATTACGAAAGCAATGTCTTCCATCATAGAAGAGCACTCCCCTTCAGTTGAAATACCTCCATGCAAACCTTCATGTTGGAGGTATATTCGTGAAGTGAAAAGAACATCGCCATATTTTCCAACCATGCCTCAACGTCTGAGCCATCCGGGACACCAAAGAACTCGTGAAATTTTACCTTCTCAAGTTTGTGGTGAATGCTACAATTACTGACCAGAGTGGGAGGTGGACCCTTAGGGGGTGTCGAAGCCCTCACCTCATCTCTATCCAAGTGGTTGATTAGTGCCTTAGACATCCGCTGAAAGGACCTCATCAGCCCAACCACATCACCTAACACTATATGTTCCTGCCCGACAACCTATTCATCTCCCTGGGGGTTATACCCCTTAGACGTGGATGCTACTGGGGGCATCACACCTCCTCCCCTAGCACCCCATCATATGCCTTTGTAGAATCCTCCAACCATGATTAACTACATGAATACAAATCAATTTAATTAGAAACATTAAAATAAAAAATCAATCAATGAAATTCGTAGTGATCCCAAGTCACAGGTCGAACCAACTCTCATACCATATGTAACGAACCCATCGTTACGACTACATGTGACACAACACAAAAGATATATATATATTTTTAATTAGGATGGTAACAACAACAATTGTTAAACAACACAAATTGACGATGAACATAGCGCACGGAGATTAGGCAACATTAAACAACAAATCAGATGCTAGCACATCAGGCAACTAGATGAAACATGTGATAATTAATAGACAGATAAAATGACTACCCGCCCGAAACAAACAAGAGGACAACATTAACCAACCTGACACAACGAATTTGACGACCAGTAATTGGAAACCTTTACGATGCACAAAACCAAACACGTTAAGGCGTTACAAACCAAGTGCCAACATCAATTATGATGAACAATGACCAAATCGGGAAGCACAGACTTTGACCAAGTTATCATTCACCTCTATCCATCAGGGTGCGCGATGATCCCCTCATCAGGAATCATGCCATCACCAGGCGATAGGGGTGACAGTAACCATGGCACAACCTAACATGACTGGACTCTTAAACCAAGCTAAATCCAACACTATAAGAGACCAAATTAACTGACAAGAAAACTATACCCACACACCCAACCAACAAGTCGACAAGACTCAAGATGACATCACTCAAATTAAATTGAGCAAGCTATTAAACGACTTCGCCAACAAACCATAAACCATTATTTGTTAATCAAGATGTCTAAGTGCGAAGGAGTGAACTATTATAATGCTACTATTGTCATAAATGTTATCATGAATGTGAACTATTATATGCACTTAACAAAATCAAAATATGCTTGTCAACAAATATACATTGTTCATTAAAATAAGTGAACTACTTAACATTTAAAAAGTGATCTATGTTGTTTATTAAATATTCAATATTGTTGTCTATATTATTGTTTTTTTATTTGTAAGTCATGGTTTGTATTAATTCCTGTCAAAAAAATAAATTTGTCTGTAGATCATTTGCAAACGTGGCAGCGACGGCCTTCTGGGAAACCACCGCTACCTCTTGTCCATGGTCCTAGGTGGGAGCGGTGCCCATCTGGGAAACCACCATTTCCATTTGTCCAAGAAGGAAACTGTGTCTTGCAAAAACAAAAATCTACACAGCCACACAAGGCAGAATGCTGACAACTAAAATTAATCTTGGGAAAAAAACAAGGCCATCCTTCCATGGATTCCATAAAACAAGAGGAGAACTAAACTTGAGACAAGAAAACATTACCTGGTCCGAACTGTGGCCCGTCATAGACTTGGCGTGCCTATGCTTTTCCTTTTTCGAGGTCTGCTATGGATTTTCAAAGATCATAGAGGAAGGACATCAGGGTGTCCACTCAGCTTCAGTGGTCTGTGTCCCTGTTCTCCATATTGAGCATAATCGACTTAACCTCCCCCAATTCCTTTTTCGATCATCGCACCTATCACAAAAGGGTTGAGGGTGGGTGGAAAAATAATAATCGAAAGAGGAAGAAGGAGAGAAGGTTGGATCCAAGGTGGTGGGGGGGTGATGAAAAGAGGAGGGTGGGGAATTTGGTCGTCATGGGGGGAGGGGGGTGGAGGTGCGAAGCCCAGCGAGTTCCCATGGTGATCAAACCACTCGACCCTACAGACATAGTGTTTCGAGAGATGGGAGAGGTTAGTGGCATGCTCGCAGATTGGTTGGGTAGGTGCAGGAGTGGGTGCAGCGACAAGGGCCAAGACATGGGGAATTCAACTTCAAAGGGGGGGAATTCAGCTTCAGGAGGGGGGAATTCATCTTATAGGGGAGATTCTGGGATAGGAAACTTCCTTCCCCTGGATTCACACCAGGCAGAACCTCATTTTTCCTTACCTATGAGTCGGGGCATGATGAGAACTAGTGGCTCCCTGAGAGGGAAGACTCTGAGGGTTGGTAATCCTTGAGAGATGGAGCACAAATGAAAGCTCAAATTTGAGTGGAGGTTGTACCATAGACTATTCACAAATCTGAGAATAGGTGAACCAAGGAGGTGTGGTTCTACAAAATGTGAGGGGGCAAGTGAGGAAAAGAGCACCCCTACACGGTGCCATGAAGACAACCATGACGTAGAGCTTCCAATTCGTGTGGCCTGCAGGATTCAAATGGATAATGGAGGGTGGTGGCGGAAGGTTTAAATGCATGAGGTGACTAGAGTGGGGTGACGGATTTGGTCAGACACCAAGTGGCATGCAGCTTGCCCAGGTGGCCTCCTCATGTTGTGCGCACATCATTGGCTCGGAAGCACCCGATCTGACACTGTCTATATTATTGTTGTCTAAATTACTATTGTCTAAATTAACAGTGTCTGGATGACTCTATTGATAAACTATTAATAACTATAAAGATATCATTGGGTAAATAACCATAATTATTTGATAAAAAAATATCGATGTTTAATAGCATTACTGTCAACAATATTTAAAACGCTATCCATGATATTAAATTGCTATCCACTAAAAATAATTGACAATGTAAAGGGAATGGCAAGGAATAACACTATAATTCTCTGTCTAAATAAAGAGTTAATCATATATATCGTTGGGGTGTAAGTCGATGTCACATGATTCGTTAATTAACAATATAAAGGAATGACAACGAATAACACTGTAATCGTTGTCTAAATAAAGGAGTTGGTCATATATATATTGTTTCCATGTAATTCATTGTCATATAAAGGGTTACTGTGTCTATTGAAATTGCTTCCAACCATCCATCTATGCATGATCAATGTGATACCCAATAAATGCAAGATTATTGCTTATTATATACTATAACATTGTTGTCTATTATATTATAAAAACTTGTTGACTATTATATTCTATCAAACACAGACATGTCAAAACGCTATCCATTAAAGCCTATCAAACATTGTGCAAATAACATTAATGGGTGTATATCATTAAGATATCATTGTGTACATATATCTTTGTGTATATGCCATGAAAATCACAGTGTGAATGTTGTGTAATTCCTGACAAGATCTATACATTATACCATTAAATTCTCTTTCAAAAGTACGTTGTGAACAAACATATTATTGTGCAAAAGAGATATCGTTGTGTAATAAAAAAATGGATGAGATAATGTTGAGTAAATGCCAAAAGGGGCTGTGAAATCGGGGTCTAACTATGAGGTCACTGTGTAATAACATTTTTTTTGAAAATAATTTAAAACTCCCCAAAATTTAAATCGATACAATCAATATCGCCATCGAAACGGAGAGTATAAAATGCATTCCAAAAAAAAAATGCAAAGCATAATATCATTGTGGTAAATTCATTTAAAAAAAAGAGGAAGGTATGAACTCTATCAATGAACTCTCTGCGAGGTAACATTTGATGGGTAAATTTGTAATCAGTATATAATAAAAACGTTGTTATAGTATATAAAATCACATTCACTATATATTACAATATCAGTCACTACATCTAAAAAATATTGTCAATTTATTACATCGCAGTCGGTACATGTAAATCGCAATCAAAATATCAAACCAAGCACTGGGATTCATCATTAAAATCGCAGAGATGATACCAAACAAAGTGTTGGGGTTTATCAATAAAATTGTAGAGGTTATACCAATCAAGCGTTGGTTAATATGCCAAGGAATCACAGAGATAATCAAACATAAACACAGGGATACTTAGCACAAGAAGGTGCAAGGACCACTCATTTGACAACGAATCAATTGAAATCACAAGGATACTCATTCACAAGAAGGCGCAAGGATTATAGATTAATCATAAGAGAAAAATGCAGAGATAAGTAAGGGATAGATGACTGGGAGAAAAAATTATCCTTCACTTATTATCCATGCATAGGAAAGCAGGGAATTTGAATCTATAGGTCTTTAAACACTGAAGTGACAGCCATCGATTCGGATCCTGGCCAACTGCTCAGGCACAAACTAATAACTAAAGGGATAAGGGACAGAAGATAAAAACATAAATTTCTTCGTAATAGTCAATACAGAAAACATAGAGAAGTCATTGCAATAAGAGGTTGGGTTCACCACGGGAAATCAATTCAGAATACAGTGAGCAAGGGGATTACAAATACCATAGGAAAGAAGGTGCAATAAATCTCATGGAAATGAAATATTCAACCCAGTACAGAAAAATAACATGTGTAAATTAAATTTCATTACAAGTAAAAACTTTAGCAGCATACCTTACCCAAACGTGAATGCTCCGAATTTGATGTGTCGCGTGTTATGTCCAGCTCTCACTTGCCAACTGATGCGACCTCACTACTACCTCCAAGCCAATGCTAGGGGTACTCTTCTTCCCCATGAGCCCCCAGAGCCGAAAAGGGGCCACAAACAAACTAGAGAACTTCTAGCACCCAACTTTCCTTGCAAGGTCGAGGTACCACTCGCTACTCGAGTTGGGTATCCCAACTCCCACAAGAGAAAGTTCAGTCAAGGTAAAAATTCAACAACGTAATGTTACACAAAAATATCAGATCCATACTCCTCCTCCTCCATCCTTTTTATAGAGTTTTTTTAAGTAATCAGTTTCCCAAATTTTCATTAAATTCCTTTTTCAGTTAATTAATTTCAAAAAACCTCCCCCGTACACATGTCACCCATCCCCTAGTTATATCAAAAAATTAATTTTATTAAATAATTAATTATTCCTATTTCTGTCACCCACCTACAAGCATTCCTAAAAGCGCTCCTTGGTGTCCCAAACTTTCCTTACAAATCTTGAATGACTTACGCCTTACTTAATTCCTTGTTGAGTTCATAAATAGTAAGTTCCCAAGGCAAGATTCCATACTCAGTTAGACATTCAACTTTTTCTTTACGTTTCCCATTTTCTTTAGGTTTCCCCTTTTTCTTCAAGTTTCCTATATCTTTTAAGTTTCCCTCTTTTTCCTTTTTAACTAAAAAATAGTTTAGCAAGTGTAGATAAAACAACCATTTACCCTTTTTCTTCTTTAATTAAAAATCAATTTAGCAAGTGGAGATGAAACAACCATTTCCCCTCTTTTTTTTTATTTTTTTACTAAAATTAAATTAGCAAAAATAGATAAAAACAATCATTTCCCTTTTTAAAAATTTTAATCCTCCATTAAAATTTTGACTTAAATAAATAATTTGAATTTCTTACCCCCCTTCTTGTTAAATGTTTATCTGTTATTAATTTTTTTTTTGACCACATGTTCTACTTAGACCTAGATTTTTTTTTTTTTTTGTAAGTAAGTATTTTGTATTATATATAAAAGTCCTTCTTAGAACCAGGATCAAGAGTACATAAACTGAGTCAAGCGATTGTTATTACTGAACTGCTCCATAAGGAGAAACCAGTTCATCCAACCGTATAAAACAAGTAGTAAAAATTTCTAACAGTTCTATAGAAAACCAGACAATTTAACTACCATGAGAGCCACTAGAGCTAAAGTATGGAACAAGCTTTGTATAATCTGGGACATACTCAGGCAAGAGACCGGGCCAGGGTTCCTTGATGACAGGTGTCCCGCCGGGAGTCCACTGCATGTCTATGGTGTCGTTGCCCTTGTCCCCGTAATTTGACATCCTGACGCTTACCGTCGATGTGTGCACCTGGAGACTGGTGTCTTTCTCCTCCGCTACCGCTGCCGAAACTGTATCTTCGTCCCCACCTACACTTCTTGTCGGGGTCTCCTTCCTCTCGAGAGCATTCATGGGCACTGGTTTACCTACCTTCCCGTCAGACTGTGGGCTTCCTTCTGTGGCAACTTGTTGATGGCTGCTCTCGTGGTCGCTGGCAGTGAGAGGTGCATCGCTGGAATCCTCAGGAGAGGCTGCAGGGGGAGTGGTGAGAAACTGGAGAAGGGCTGACAACCTTCCCTCCATTTGTTGGACACGGAACTGGAGGTCATTTACTCCATCTCGGAGATCAAAAACTAAGTTATACAGAATTGTGGAGCATTCACGCGGTAGATTGGGAGAGGGTGTCTTCAAATTGCTACGGGGTCGACCAAGGCTCGACGTCGGGGTAGGAGAGGAATGCTTGACAGAGGGAGGATGCCATGTCGGGGTCCAGGAGGTATCAACGACAGCCAAACAATCAAGAGCTGGGGTAGATGAACCAGAGGGCGAGGAGGAGGTGTGAGGGCATCGAGGGTGCCAGGGAGAGCCCCTACGCGGGCGCAAGTGTTGCCGCAGCATGGTGAAGCCTGACATCTACAGAAAGTCTGCAGAGCCAAGGTGGAGGATGAGGAACGCCCGAAAGACCATGAAAACCACAGAACCGGATTCGAAACCAAACAGCCAGGCAATAACACAAAGAGGACTCTGCATAACTCTATGCATAAAGGTGGTCGAGGGGGGTTGGTTTAATGCCCCTCCCATCGTCCTTGAATGAAAATTAATGCTCGGGGGTGGTGGCTGCAGTGGGCACGAGCCGAGCACATGGCTCCGTGCTCTGTTGGCCTCCCCCTTCCACTTCTACGCGCCAAGTGTTGGGCCCTAACACCCCATCCAGGTGTACTTAGACCTAGATTTTAATTTCACTAGGTTGGGCGGCATTTTTATTAGGGAAATTGTTTTTAAATCTTACTTATCACATCATTCATTTTAAGGTCGTCTAGGTTTATTCACTTACCAGTTAAAATCATGTTGGAAACCACACATAATTTTTTATATTTAACATGATCGAATGAGATTACACTTTTCCGTAGCTTCCATCACCTCAAATTTGTAAAGATTTTTTTGAGTTTCGAAATGATTGTTGGATTAAAGCTTACCTTATTAAATTTTTATTTTTTTCATTTTTGTTTGTTTTATTTTTAATTCATGACTATAAGCATGAATTAAACATAAAACTTGGCTTGGTTTAATAATTTTGTGCCTTATAAATATCTTTTAAAAAGCCATCCATATGCAATTGAAATTCAAATATTATGAAATGGTTGATTAATCCATTATCGATTTTTTGTTTTAATATGGTTGTTATGAATTCAATGGTTCTGTTAGTCCCTAAAGTTGCACTCGACTAGTAAGGGCAAGCTAGGGCATCATTGATTTTATTGCAAAGTGTTTTTGAGGGTTTTATGATTTGGTTTTGGTATAATGGTTGAAAATTGGGTCAAGTTTACAGCATGGCATGAAAATCAAGATTAAAACATTGCATATCCCATTGGTTGAATAATTGGTAGGTACATAGATGGAGTAAACCAATTCAAGAAAAAGGAAAGTGAAGTCTTCAATTTTTCAACTTCACAAAAGTTTAGTTTCAATATATTATAAAGAAACAGGAGTATCAGCTTGAAATCATTACTTGAAAAATTATCTCTACAACAAAATCTTCACTGTATAAATGAACATTCAAGAACCAAAAAGCATTGCAATTTGAATAATAAATTCAAGCATGAAAATGAAATAACAGAGTAGAAAAAATAAGGTCTAACCATCCATATGTCTTTGCTATTAAGTGTCAATTGAACATAAATTCCTTTTACAATTATCTCCACAAAAAGTTTCTCTAGATCTCCAATTTTTCGACCTCCATATGGTCTGTCTTATGTCTATTTAAACTATCTATAAAACTTCCAGATCCTTTTATCTAGAACAACTTTAAATGACAAGAATCAAAAAGTATTCAACTCCTAAATTAATTCACTCAAAATGATCTTCTACCCCCAAAATAGGCCACAGCTCAACAATTTGATATAACCAACATTGCCAGCATTACATTTGACTCTACAAAATAGGGATTTTGTTTGACTCTGTAAAAGATCGAAGTCTTAGCATCTCCTTGATCAAAACGAGTAAAATTTTCCATATCTCCTGGAGAACCTTTAAACAAAATTGTAACAAATCTTCATGTTACCTTTAGGATAAAATCGCAGTTGTGGCTTTGGCGTTTTTCTTCTTGAGTTTCATGGTTAACACAACATTGTGCCAGTAAAGTCTGAAATTGATTTCCCTGAGTTATTTAAGAAATTCCCTTTGCTCCTTATTCTTCTTTTTAAGACTTTGAATCCTTTCTTGTTGGCGAGCATTCCATTTTTTTATCTGCATCTTTTCCTTCTCTAATTGTTTTATCGTTTTTTGAAACTCCTTAATATTTTCCTTATCAGTTCTTATCTCGACCCTAAATCATGAACAATCTTTAGAGGGTGCAGTTTCATTCAGATTTAAGGTAGCACTAAGTTCCGTGTCTTTAACCTGGTATTTTGAGATTAATTCTAAGCCATGTTCTTCTTCATAACTTGATGAATCTAAAGCTCCAGGTACATCTGGTAAGTAATTTGAATCTTCCAAGTAATCCTATGTTTCTTTAGGGAATTCACTGATGCCTTTATCCATATCTTTAGCCTTTGCTAATCTAGTTGAAGCTCTCGTTACAGGGCCTGTAGGTGGTGTAAGTATTCCCTTTCCTTTGCTGACAGATTTCTTGGGAAATGGGGTCTTTTTTTCTCTTTTCCTGGTGCTTGTTTCAACATCCTCAGAATCATCTTCCATGATTATGTTGTTTTCTTCTTTGATTTCCATATTGAACATTGCCTTTGAGTTCAGCCTATACTTATTAGTATCCCTGGTCGAATTTCTCCGAGGTTTCTATGATACACACACACCTTTATTTTTTTCCTTTGATTGCAACGTTCCTTTTGTTGGTCGATGGCATTTCAGACTTGACTGTAGTTTGAGAAACGAGATCATTATCTGACTTTGTCTCTCCTTTAACATATTCCTCAGGAAGAATTTCAATTTTGGGCTCCCATCTAGGTCTCTTACTTTTTCTCTTCTTAGTTACCTTGATATCAGAAGATTCATCTTTCACAGGGTTTTCATCAGAAATATCTCGACTATGTTTATTAGTTTTCCTTCTTCTGCCCTTTTTCTGCTTATTGGATTGAGTAATAGGTTTTAAAGATTGTGTGATCTAGTTCTAGGGCTTCTGTAGTTCATTCAGGGCAGACATGACTAGGGTTTTAATCAGGACTTGATGGAACAAACTGCCTTTAGCATTACTGGAAATTGACTGCACTTTCTTGGACATTTTTGTCAAACTTTTAAGAGAAAATAAGGAAGATTTAGAGGGTAATCATCGTTTAGATGCATCAGTATTCTTATGTGGTAGATGTAGACCAATGAAAACCTCCCTTCGCAGGTGATGTATCTGTGAATCACCACCAAAGCAAAGTGCCATTCGGGTCAAACCCAGCTGTGAGGTATTCCCCTTCTCCAATCTAGATTCTTCTTATCTGGAAGGAGGAATTGATTTACAAATTCAGTAACCACATGCTCCTTCTTCCACCATCTTTCCCCTCCAACCATGAGCCTGCAAGCCTTTGCTATGGTTTTCTCTGTTACCAGCATCAAAATCTTACTGATTTCAACTTCGTGACCATCGAAGTTCAGAGAAAATTCCATTGAAACATGTTCGTCATAACCTTGAAATGTGGTGAGGAACTCAAACCACCCAGCTTCTCTGAATATTTGAGCCATATGAGGATAGGCTTCAAGCAGTTCGGCACCTTCTGGTTCTCTTCTGGTGACTTGTCCGCTCCTCTTTGGTGCCATTAAACTCAATTCTGCAACCATCGTCCTCGGGTTCCAAATTCACTACTTGCAATTGTTGGTATATTATGTTTCTTTGAATGGATACCTATATTTCTCCCTGCAAGGCTGAATTAAGCCAACTCGAACAGGTAACATATAATGATCATCAAATGACAGGTGATTTCGAAATCAACCCTGCACGCGTGCATAGCAATTATATTTTGAAATTGTTGGATCTGGAAATGATTGCCAAGCTTTCGTGGGAGCACACAAACTCTCAATTCATGAATCATGTCATCATAACTAAATTGGGATGGCAGGTGCAAGTTATGGAACAATTATTTGGCACTACAGGAATAGGCTTATTCCCGTAGTGCGTTTGACAACTTGAAATTTTAAAATTCCAACGACATAAAAGGAGAAACTTCAAATGTAAACAATGTTTTTCAAAATCAAACTTAAATAAATCATCAAATATTATAATGAAAACCATGAAACATCCAAAATCTAAAAATAGAAAACAATTGAAAACGGAAAATGAGGAATGGGTAAGGAGGGTTTAGGACAAGGGTTTCTCACTAAACCAAGACAAGATTAGAGACTAACAGGTTCGATAGTTCATTGTCGAATTTTTTTGATACATGAAGATCCTTGTTTAATTTTTGATATTCTTCTCATGATTTCAATGGTCATGTCAACATTCATACCAATAAGTACAGACCTATTGTACTTGCATTTTCCCCTTACCTTGTTGGCTCAAAACATTAATGAAGTTATTCATTATCTGCATAGGGTTTTGTACTCTATATTTTGGCACTCATTGAGAGAGATGGTAAGGAATATAATGAACTCTCTGGTTTTTGTTCTCACTATCCCAATTATGATAACCTAGAGAGTCTTCTATTTTGATGTTTCCACTCTTCGTTCAGACCTATTTCTATTGCTTGCACGATTGGAACCTAAAACTATTCTGAGTGATATCTGTTGCATCCTTCTTACAGTGGTCATGGCACCCATCGTTCGCATAGAGCCTAATGGTTGCCAAGCCTTACTATCCCATGACAATTCTATTGAGGACCTAAAGGATCATGGCTAGGATATATTACTTAAGAAATTTGAGGGTTATAATCTCCAGCTAATAGAAGCTTTCAAATGAACCTTTGATGGGTTTAGAGCTAAGATTGGAGACATACAATTAGAATTGACAGAATATTTTGTCAGCAAAGCAACAGGTCTCGCATCAAATGGAGAGAGATGGTTTAAAAACACCAGGATAGAAGAAGTCCTGTGGAATTTGTTCATGACCTCCCGCAAAACTACTTGTTGTATAAAAGGTATTACTATCACTCTGTTAAAATCTAGATGGCATAGTTTATTGTTAATTCTAAATCAATTTGTTACGTGTGAAGTTCGATACAGGATGGTATTTCTACACCATATCTGTTTGCTTATGAATTTCATAGGCTTCGATTTAGATATTCCCTTTTACCTACTGATGAGTCTCTACAAGATGACCAAGCGATACAAATGACAGGGTATCAATTCGAGCATGTTCCACCATGGATTGGTTAAAATATTGTTGATGTATCATATGTCAACCATAGGTGACAATTGGGAAACCATTTTGATGAGGAATGGCTTCGCCCAGGCTGATCCTAAAACAAAACCTCTTTTAATAGCAAACCCTGACTCAGATAAGACAGTGGTTGAAAACCAATTCATTAATTCAATTAATGGACCAGAGTTTACTGATAAAACCCCTCTAGATAAAGGATCACCATGTAGGTTTTCACCTGCAATATCTCCAAAGAAAGTGACTGATGAATTGAAGGGAAATGATCCTATTGTGCCTGTGAACGATGCTAGTTTGAACATTAATGTTAAGTCTGATATCAAGAAACTTTGTAAAGGAACAAAACAACAGTGCACATATTTGTGTTTCAAGAACAGGAAGGGCAGTCACCTAATCTATATAAAATTGAGGAACCGAAAGAATACTCATCTGATCTCGATTGAGATCGATGAGGGTTCAGATCATGAGATAAAGCATTTTCTAGCTCGGGAAGATCTAGAAATTCAGGGTTCTAGGAAGGAGGTTATCATTCATACTGAACCATATGATTTCATGACAAATTTACCACCATGCCTTAAGGTTAGAGAAGGATTCTTAGGTATTGGGTGAGATCTAGAGAAAACAACAAGTAAGACTGAAACACCCTTGGTCGATTGTGTCCCTCGTCAGTCTGCCATCTCCCCTGTAAACTATGATGGTTGTCTCGATTGGGTTGAGCGTTACTATACTGACGTTCCTCTCTTGCAGGCTCGAATTAAAACTTTGATTGCTCAAAATGATGTGTTGAAGCAAGAAAACATTGATCTCAAGGCACATGCATAAAGGGAGAAGAAACAAATCAAGAGATCTAGAAATACAGTCATTAAGAATACGACGAGTGTCAAAGAAATTATAAACACTGAACTGATTGATCCCTCTCTACCTGATTTTTAATAGTAAAACATTTTATTTCCATTTAATTGATTTTTTTAATCTAAGTCGAAATAAGTAGATTTGAATTTTTTATTTCATTTACTAAAATTAAGACTCGATACAGAATCTTTGATTATGTAGCCAGTCCTTTTAATAATAATAATTAGCAATTGTTTTTTTTCTAATATATAAAATTGGTTTTGATATTCTCAGGAAATGGGAGATTATGTTGCTCATTACTTGGAAGAAATATTTTTAATTATAGGCTTAAAGGATTAGTAGTTTCTCCTTCTTTATGTTTTATAAAAAAAATTGATTTAATTTTGAATAAACCAACTCCGGTATGAGTGGTTTCCAATCCACTATTTTTGTAATATTACTTGATTTTGGGAGATTCAACTCTATCCAGTGAGATATGAGTATTTGGATCCCATGTTAGTTTAAATACTATTCACTTTTGTTAGTGAAGGCATCTTGTATTGGAACGCATTGTGGACATCTAATTCCCAAGACTATATGGACAAGTTGTTTACATTTCGACTTTAGACCAATGTGACACTATTTCATTTATGTTTTGCCTCTTATATTATGGAATATTAATATGTTATACAACTTTAGTCTCATTAGCATATAATATTTCGTTTTATTTAGCGCTTTAAATGTTTTCTATGGGTTACTGTGTCTATTGAAATTATTGCCAACCATCCATGTATGCACGATAGCTATCATACCCAATAAATGAAAGATCGTTGTTTATTATATACTATAACATGGTTGTCTATTATATTATAAAAATTTGTTGATTGTTATATCCTATCAAAAATAGCCATGTCAAAACGCTATCCACTAAAGCCTATCAAACGTTGCGCAAATAACATTAATGGTTGTATATCATTAAGATATCATTGTGTACATATATCTCTATGTATATGCCATGGAAATCACAGTGTGAATGATGTGCATTCTTAAATTCGCTTTCAAAAGTACACTGTCAACAAACATATTACTGTGCAAAGGAGATATCGTTGTGTAATCAAACAATGGATGAGATAATGTTGAGTAAATTCCAAGGGGGTTGTGAAATCGTGGTGTAACTATGAGGTCACTGTGTAATAACATATTTTTTTAAAGAATTTAAAAATCCCCATAATTTAAGTCGATACCAGCAATATCGCCATCCAAACGTAGAGTATAAAATGAATTCCAAAAAAAAAGCCACAAAGCATAATATCGTTGTGGTAAATGAATTTAAAAAAAAATGAAGGTATGAACTCTATCAATGAATTCTTTGCGAGGTAACATTTGCTAGGGTAAATTCGTAATCGGTATATAATAAAAATGTTGTTACAGTATATAAAACCGCATTCACTATATATTACAATATAAGTCACTACATCTTAAAAATGTTGTCAATTTATTACATTGTAGTAAGTACATGTAAATCACAGTCAAAATACCAAACCAAGCACTGGGATTCGTCATTAAAATCGCAGAGATGATATCAAACAAAGTGTTGGTGTTTATCAATAAAATCGCAGAGCTTATACCAAACAAGCGTTGGGTAATATGCCAAGGAATCGTATAGATAAAGAGCAGAGATAATCAAACAAAAACACGGGGATACTCAGCACAAGAAGGTGCAAGGACCACTCATTCAACAATAAATCAATTGAAATCACAAGGATACTCATTCAAAAGAAGGCACAAGGATTATAGATTAATCATAAGAGAAAAACACTAATATAAGTGAGGGATAGATGACTGGGACAAAAATTTATCCTTCACTTAGTATCCATGCACATGAAAGAAGGGCATTTGAATCTATAGGTCTTTAAACACTAAAGTGACTATCGTCGATTTGGTTGTAGGTCGACTGCTCAGGCACAGACTAATAACTAAAGGGATAAGGGACATAAGATCAAAACACAAATTTCTTTGTAATAATCAATAAAGGAAACACAGAGAAGGCATTGCAATAAGAGGTTGGTTTTGCCACGGGAAATCAATTTAGAATACAACGATCAAGGTGATTACAAATACCATAGGAAAGTAGGTGCACGAAAGCTCATGGAAATGAAATCTTCAACCCAGCACAAAAAAAAACATGTGTAAATTAAAATTCATTGTAAGTAACAACTTTAGTAGTGTACCTTAGCCAAACACAAATGCTCTGAAGTTGTTTTCCCACGGGCGCTCTGTCTAGCTTCCGCTTGCCAACTGTTGTGACCTCACTGGTACCTCCTAGTCAACACTAATGGTACTCTTCNAAAAAACATGTGTAAATTAAAATTCATTGTAAGTAACAAATTTAGTAGTGTACCTTAGCCAAACACAAATGCTCTGAAGTTGTTTTCCCACGGGCGCTCTGTCTAGCTTCCGCTTGCCAACTGTTGTGACCTCACTGGTACCTCCTAGTCAACACTAATGGTACTCTTCTTCTCCCTGAGACCCCCGAGATGAAAAGGGGCCACACACACAAACCAAAGAATCACTAGCACCAAGATCGCCTCGCAAGGTCGAGCTACCACTCATTATTAGAACTAGGTATCCCAACTCCCACAAGAGAAAGTTCAGTCAAGGTAAAAATTTAACAGCGTAACTTTATGCAAAATGATCAGATCCATACTCCTCCTCCTCCATTCTTTTTATAGAGTTTTTTTAAGTAATTCGATTCCCAAATTTTCATTAAATTCCTTTTTCAATCAATTAATTTCGAAAAACATGCCCTGTACACATGTCACCCATCCCCTAGTTGTATTAGAAAATTAATTTTATTAAATAATTAATAATTCCTATTTCCTTCACCCACCTAAAAGAATTCCTAAAAACACTCTTTGGTGTCCCAAAATTCCCTTACAAATCTTAAATGAATTATGTCTTAATTCCTATTTGAGTTCATAAATAGCAATTTCCCAAGGAAAGATTCATTACTAAGTTAGACATTCATCTTTTTCTTTACGTTTCCCATTTTCTTTAGGTTTCCCCTTTTTCTTTAAGATTCATATATCTTTTAAGTTTCCCTCTTTTTCCTTTTTAACTAAAAATCAGTTTAGCAAGTGTAGATAAAAAAACTATTTACCCCTTTTCTTCTTTAATTAAAAATTAATTTGGCAAGTGTAGATGAAACAACCATTTACCCTCTTTTTTTTTTTTTTACTAAAATTAAATTGGCAAAAATAGATTAAAAAAAACCATTTCCCTTTTTTTTAATTTTAATCCTCCATTAAAATTTTGACTTAAATAAATAATTTGAATTTGTTACCCCCTTTCTTGTTACATGTTTATTTGTTATTATTTTTTTTTTTTTACCACATGTTCTACTTAGACCTAGATTTTAATTTCACTAGGTTGGGTGACATTTTTATTAGGGAAATTGTTTTTAATTATTACTTATCACATAATTCATTTTAAGTCCATCTAGGTTTAGTCACTTACCAGTTAAAATCATGACGTGACCTTCATGATGCACTAGGTTCTCTAAGGGTGCAACTCGTCTCTTTTTTTTTTCCTTGCGCGATGTGCCCTTAAGGATGCACTACGTGCTCCAAGGGTACCACTCGCCTCTTCACTGACTTTGGTAGACATCAAACCCCTAGACTCAATACTCTTCCAAGTGAACTTGTGGGAGATTAAGGGCCTCTAAGGAATAATTCCCCTGTCTTATTGCACGCCCCTTAGAATCATCATGAGTGATTGTAAAAGTCTACCCTCACAACATCGTGGGTCTTCTCGAACTAGGTAATCATTAACCTATAGTTTGAGTCATGACAGGAGTGCTAGTAGGTTGTGGCAGGGATGCTGCCACACCTCTCCCTCAAAGTCTTTGGTTGTTGTGCGTGACCCCTCTACTCCACATGTGAGTCTGGTCGACAAGCTATCGTCAGCCTGCATCCATCAACAAATCATGTCAACAATAATGTTCAATCATCATATCATCTAATCATATGTACATATGTCACGTCAGCAACATTCAAACCCCAATTGTCCACTCCTTGACTCGATCTGGAGTCCAAGGGGTATCATCGATGCCTCTGCATCCTCAATGTCTAGATTCTTGCAGACTCAGGAGAACCCATTCAATAGAAAATCATCAAGTCCATCATATCTCATAATCATAATCATCAAATCATCAAATCATCAAGTCCATCATCAAGTCCATCATATCTCATAATCATAATCAAAAAGACCAATAGTATAATAACCTAGATCACTTGCAAGAAAGTGTTCTCAAAGAATAAGTTCGCTCAGTGTTCCCAAGAGTGGGATGTCACATCATTTTATATCAAAACCATAAAATCCTTTATGTTAAAAAAACTATAATAGAGCATAGGCTTCATATAGCCAAATCTAAGAATGCAACAATATGTGCTTTGATACGATGATAAGGTTCTTAGTTTACCTTATTTACATTTGTGTTTGCAATTATTGGTTTTTCCACATTTTCATATATTGTTTGGTAAAAAGGCATATGGTTATGCATCAACTATTTTCCGTTCTAGACATTTTCCTAATATTTGGTTAGATTTTATTCTACAAACAATTAGCAAACCAAAATGTTGAAGATAACCATAATAAAATTTCAAATGGATGAGTGAATTTTGAACTTTTTTAATTCACACCATTTTAGTTTACACCATGTACTTGTTATATGGTTAAAAATTATTGCTAAATTGATCATTTCATAGAATGACACTTAAAATTTCCATGTTTGAACATTATTGTTTATATATATAATAATTAAGGACAATCATTCATTTGTTTGACTAACAATCACAAAAATTAACATAAAAAAACTTATATGAATCCAAACGATTTTATGAAACAATCAAATTAACCATCCATTTATTTTACAAGCCATAACACCATCACATTTGAACTCTAACTACAAAGGGTAATCAACGTATGACCAAAGTCATCCCTCCTTCGATATTTATGATATGGAAATCTCTTGCACATTAATGAAGAAACATTTTCACACAATATTCAATACTTATATTAACATTTTCTTATTCATTTGTTGTTGAAAAAGCTTCCTAGAATCTTTATTAATGCAAGCAAATTCACTAAATTAAATTATTTCTGGCAATGCCAATCAACCAAAAAGTTAAAGATAACCTTAACAAAATTTCAAATAGATTAGTGAATTTTGAGATTTTGTAATTCACACCATTTTAAATTACACCATTTACTTGTTATATCTTTAGGAAACATAATTAACTTGATTATTACATAGAATGACACTTAAAAAGTCCACTTCCTGTTCAGATTTGAACATCATTGTTGTTATATAATAATTAAAGGCAATGATTCATTTTTCTCACTAACAATCACAAAAAATAACATAAATTTTTTTATATGAAGTTAAACTATTTTATGATGGAACAATTTTAAATTAACCATTCATTTATAAATAACATAAAAAATATTAGATGAATTTAAACTATTTTATGGAACAATAAAATTAACCATCCATTTATAAATAACATAAAAAAAATTATATGAATTCAAACCATTTTATGAAACAATTAAATTAACCATCTATTTATTTTACAAGCCATAACATCATCACATTTGTACTCTAACTACAAATGGAAATCAACATATGACCAAATTCATCCATCTTTCCAAATTTATGATATGGAAATATTTTGCACATTAATGGAGAAACATTTTCATACAATATTCAATACTTACTTTAAGCACAAAAGAAAGAACACTATCACATGTTGTTCAAATGTACCTTCATTGGTTGTGCACCCTTGTTCTCTTATATGGACTCCAAAGGTCACCATCGCAAACGATCACGTCTGTTGTGTGTCTCACATCCTTCGCGGACCAAAGAACCCAAACAAACCGATGCGCACCTTCACGGACCCATGCACCCAAGCGAACCCTTGCACTCGTCAACCATCATGTCCCTTGGGACCGGTGCCTCCCAACCTTGGTGTGCCTTGCCTGGTACTTTTCCTCATGGTTGGGAAAGACCCTTGGCACGCTCGTGCACCCAAGGTTTCCACTTTCCCACTTTCCACATTTTTATATATTGTTTGGTAAAAAGGTATATGGTTTTGCATCCCTCCTTCTATATTTATGGTCATCCCTCCTTGTATATTTATGATATAGAAATCTCTTCCACATTAATGGAGAAACATTTTCACACAATATTCAATACTTGTTTTAAACAGGAAAGAATACTTATTTTATGCACTAAAGAAAGAACACTAAATATAAAAATTATATTAATTTTCAAACATTTTCATGTACAGTTGAAAGACTATCTCTCAACTACAAATGATATTAAAATTTTGTAAAGACGGTCTCACAACTCATCAACCATTGTGTCCCTTGGGACCAGTGCCTCCCAACCTTGGTATGCCTTGCCTTGTACTTTCCTCATGGTTGGGAAAGACCCTTGGCGCGTTCGTGCACCCAAGGTTCCCACTTTCCCAACTAGTGCAACACTTGGGTGTTGGATCAACCCCAAGTTCTGTCTCCCTGAGGACTTGGGCGAGGGTTTCTGCACCCTTCTAACATAACACCTTGCAGTTGGTTTGTATCCCTAACCATGGATTGGACCATGAAAAATATCCCTACTATGCCCAATCCTTGACATCATGTGTATATTGGTCTTGGAGTTCAAATATTTCTTCTACGGGGTCTATGTTTTGGTTAGAAAGGTATGCATGAATGAAACATAGGCATTAAAAGCAATTGTATGTATTCAAGTATTATGTTAAAACTTATAGAGGAAGATATATTTATATGCAACTCAATAAAAAATATTCTTAAAGTGGTTTATAGAACACGTTACTCACGTTTATCTTTAATTCTTTTATTGCAAACAAATGGGTAGACTGAGAAAACAAAAGTGTGTGTTCCCTCATGGTGAAGAGTGAGAGAATGGACCCAACTAATAAGAGTTCATAATTCACTTGAAACACACAACGATGAAATTTGATCACTTAGTATTACACCCCAAAAATATTGAAAGTATTGTCATGTTATATCAAAACCATAAAATCATTTATGTTAACAAACTATTATATAGCATATAGACTTCATATAGTCAATTCTAAGAATTCAACAATATGTATTTTGATAAGATTATAACCTTCTTAGTTTATCTTATTTACATTTATATGTTTTCAATTATTGATTTTTCCACATTTTCATATATTGTTTGGTAAAAATGTATATATTGTTTGGTAAAAAGGTATATGATTATGCATCCCTCCTTGTATATTGATGGTCATTCCTCCTTGTATATTTATGATATGGAAATCTCTTCACACAATATTCAATACTTGCTTTAAGCCGGAAAAAATACTTAATTGAAGCACTAAAGAAAGAACACTAAATATAAAAATTATATTAATTTTCAAACATTTTCATGTACAGTTGAAAGACTGTCTCCGAACTACATTTTCTTATTCATTTGCTGCTGAAAAAGCTTCCGAGAATCTTTATTAATTCAATCAAATTCACTAAATTAAATTATTTATGTCAATGCCCATGCCCATCAATAACCTTGGTTCCGCTCTTGAAGAGTCTTGGAAATCTCTTGCACATTAATGAAGAAACAATTTCACACAATATTCAATACTTATATTAACATTTTTTTATTTATTTGTTGTGGAAAAATATTTCGAAAATCTTTATTAATGCAAGCAAATTCACTAAATTAAATTATTTCTGGCAATTCCAATCAACCAAAAAGTTGAAGATAACCTTCACAAAATTTCAAATAGACAAGTGAATTTTGAACTTTTGTAATTCACACCATTTTAAATTACACCATATACTTGTTATATCTTTAAGAATCATCATTAACTTGATTATTACATAGAATGACACTTTAAAAGTCTACTTCATGTTAAGATTTGAACATCATTGTTGTTATATAATAATTAAAGGAAATCATTCACTATTTTCACTAACAATCACAAAAAATAACATAAATTTTTTTATATAAATTTAAACTATTTTATGGAACAATAAAATTAACCATCCATTTATAAATAACATAAAAAAACTTATATGAATTCAAACCATTTTATGAAACAATTAAATTAACCATCTATTTATTTTACACACCATAACATCATCACATTTGTACTCTAACTACAAATGGAAATCAACATATGACCAAACTCATCCATCTTTCCATACTTATGATATGGAAATATTTTGCACATTAATGGAGAAACATTTTCATACAATATTCAATACTTATTTTAAGCACAAAAGAAAGAACACTATCACATGTTGTTCAAGTGTACCTTCATTGGTTGTGCACCCTTGTTCTCTTATATGGAGTCCAAATGTCACCAACGCAAACCGACACGTCCTTTTTGTGTTTCGCATCCCTCCGCGGACTAAAGAACCTAAATGGATTGGTGCACACCTTCACGGACCCATGCACCGAAACGAACCCATACACTCATCAACCATCGTGCCCCTTGGGACCGGTGCATCCCAACCTTGGTGTGCCCTGCCTTTTTCTTTTCCTTACGGTTGGGAAAGACCCTTGGTGCGTTCGTGCACCCAAGGTTCCCACTTTCCCAACTAATGCAACAATTGGGTGTTGGATCAACCCCAAGTTCTGTCTCCTTGAGAACTTAGGTGAGGGTTTTTTCACCCTTCTAACATAAGACCTTAGAGTTGGTTTGTATCCCTAACCATGGATTGGACCATGAAAAATATCCCTAGTATGCCCAATCCTTGACATGATGTGTATATTGGTCTTGGAGTTCAAATATTTCTTCTACGGGGTCTATGTTGTGGTTAGCAAGGTATGCATGAATGACCCAAAGACATTAAAAGTAATTGTATGTATTCAAGTATTATGTTAAAACTTAGAGAGGAAAAAATATTTATATGAAACTCAATATAAAATCTTCTCAAAGTGGTTTATAGAATAAGTTATTCATATTTAACTTTAATTCTTTTGTTGCAAACTAATGAGTAAACTGAAAAAACAAAAGGGTGTGTTCCATCATGATGGAGAGTGAAAGAATGGCCCCAACTAATAAGAGTTCAGAATTCACTTAAAACGTACAATGATGAAATTTGATCACTTAGTACTACACCCCAAAAATATCGAAAGTATTGTCATGTTATATCAAAACCATAAAATTGTTTATGTTAAAAAATTATTATATAACATAGACTTCATATAGCCAATTCTAAGAATGCAACAATATGTGTTTTGATAAGATGGTAAAGTTCTTAGTTTACCTTATTTACTTTTATATGTTTTTAATTATTGGTTTTTCTACATTTTCATAAATTATTTGATAAAAGGGTTTATGGTTATACATCCCTCTTTGTATTTATGTTCATCCCTCCTTGTATTCCTTGTATTTATGATATGGAAACATTTTCACACAATATTCAATACTTACTTTAAGGACTAAAGCACTAAAAAAGATAACACTAAATATAAAAATTATATTAATTTTCAAACATTTTCTCACAACTACAAATAATATTAACATTTTGTTATTCAGTTGCTGCTGAAAAAGCTTCAGATAATCTTTATTAATGCAAGCAAATTCACTAAATTAAATTACTTCTGTCAATGCCAATGCCCATCAATAACCTTCGTTCCGCTCTCGAAGAATCTTGGTTCCCACATACCTGCATGCAAAACAAGATTTAGATTTTTATGTATGAATTCATAGAGACCCAATTGAAATAGTAAGAACATTATAATTACCTGCCGAGCATCAGAGTGGTGGCTTGTGGGTTTGTTCCTGGAGCGTCTTCGAACGTTGAGCCATCCACAATCCTCAGACTTTCAACGCCATTTACCTGATATCGGTGGTTAACCACAGGCCCAACATGACATCCTCCGTGGAAATGCCACATTGAGTCCAACGTATCACGGCAGAACTGAACCACGGCTGCATCGTCCCACGTGTTTTTTGGCAACGCCCGCCCAATGAAGTGAAACTCAGGCGAGAAACCATTAGCTGCTGCAAATGTAAATCTCTGCAGAGACCGACTCTTGAGGATTTTATCTATCACCCTCACGCCATCTACGCATCTCTTCAGGTCCAGAGGGTGGGAATAATAGTTGTATCGAACAGACGGATTGTCTCGAGGATCCGTGCTGCGTAGTCGAAGCTCTCCTCTCGACAAATGAATC